>JAJHUR010095340.1:0-20035 GCA_027495735.1 Lutjanus campechanus | reverse complement strand
GTCACTGCTGTTTCCTAATGGCTGAGTGGGCGTTTCCATTTGAAAAACACAGAAAACAATGCAGATGCCCTTCAAAACCCTTTAAGAAGTGCAGAATGTGCCATCAGTAATATTTTCTTTTAATAAAATAAAATGCTTTTTACATATATTCAACACATTCTAAAAGTAACACAGGATAAGAAGTTTGAAAAGGTCGTTTTTTATTATTTCACTGTGTTAATAGTGTAGAAATAATGCCACCTTGAAAAGCACAAACAACAAGAAGAGGACAGCAGCTAAATGGAATGGAAAAAGGACGACTGAGTGATGAGGAGCATTTATTTTCAGCAGGATGTGACAGTCTGTGCAGAATTAAATTCAAATATTTACCTGCAGCTCCATTAAAAAGTGAGGTCGCTCTCTCCTCTGCAGGGACGTGCAGGTCAAGGAGACTGAGCGAGCAGACACACTGAGCTGATGCTGATGTCTTTGAGGCCGGCGGCGGGCGGCTCACGGATCTGGGCAGCGGCGGAGGGGAGATCTGTCTGACTTTAGTGTGAATAAAACATGCTGTGGCATGTTGGTAGCGACGATCGAGGAGGCCCCCTGCATTATTCATACGGAGTAGCAGGAGAGGGTGAGGGGTGGGTGGTTGGTGGTGTAAAAGAGGAAAAGGAGGAGGAAAGGCAGGGGGTGATACGCTCTGCAGGGGCATGTGAAGGTGTAAGGGTGTTGCCAGGCTGTAAAGACCAGAGAAGGTCGTCCACACAGCAGCTGGGCTCCGTCAGTTATCATCAGCCTGAGGCCGCGCGTGCACACCGACAACGAGTTCCCCGCCAGGCTGCAACCATCACCGTGAAAAACAAATTTGTGGTTCTGACACATTAGAAGAGAAGAAGAAGAAGATGATAAGCCTGCCGCTAATACTGTTAAAACATACAGTTAAAGGGATAGTTCAGGTTATTTGAAGCGGGGTTGTATAAGGTAGCCTACTTATCTGTAGTTAGTGTATTAACCACAGTACACTCTCAGAAATAAAGGTGCTGACTGGAACTATATATAAAGGGTTCTTCAGCTTGTCCCAGTAGGAGAACACTTTTTGGTTCCTGGTGGAAGCTTTTATAAAGGTTCCACCACGAGGTTCTCCCTTTCAGAGACTTCTGCTTAGAACACATCAACGATTATACCATCTGTGAAAGAGCTCTTCAGAAGGTTCCAACCAAAACCAACCCACCGGTCTATGAGAACCTTTTTATTTTCAAAGGGTTTCATATAGAACACGCTCAGAGGGTTCTACTAAGAATCCTTTTATTTTCCAAGGGTTTTATCTGGAATCCATCCAGCAGGTTCTACCGAGAACTGTTTTATATTCCAAAGGTTTCATCTCCAGAACTCAGCCAGGGGTTTCAAGGATTTTTTAACAATCCTTGAAGAAACTTATTCTTCCAAAACATGTTTCATGGATGAGTCTTACAACAAACTTTCCTTCAAAAAAGGGTTCGTCAGAAGCAAATGGTTTTGGGTAGAACTCTTTTGGAACCCCTAACAGTGTAGATGCTGGTCAGCATGCTCCCAGTTTGGAGAATCTGAGAGAAGTACAGTGTAACCGTGCAAAACGTATTTTAGCTCTCTCCACCAGACTCCACTTGAAAAATCAGTAATTTAACCTTGCAGAACACAGGCGTTGCCAGTCTACCACTGCCTTGATCGGTTAGTTAGTTTGTTTATTGTGTTATTTCTGTGAATCCAAACTAACCTTTTAAAACACAGAAGTCACACAATAACACAAATAATCTAACCAACTGAGGCAGCGGTAGACCAGCAACTCCTCTGTCCTGTGAGATAAAATCACTATTTTTACCTGTGGAGTTTGGTTGATTTGGATGGGGTGATATTTGCCTTGAATAACAGTTGTTTCCAGTTGGAAAGGTTGTCTGACGGCAAAAAAGAGGTGAAAACATTCTAAATATATCACAAACTGATATTGATTTTTTTTACTTTTCGGTGCAGAACCTGTCCAAAGCAGAACATTGCTTTGCTTCAACACTGGTGTCCATCTCTGTTTCTCCAAACTGAGGGCGTGCCAAACCACATCTACTGTTCGTGAGACACTGACTGTGGATAAGTACCTCATATAACCCCACTTCATATGTGCTTCATATGTGAACTATTGTTTTAATTAAAAACGTGAGCAAAAAAATCAGCATCATCAGAAGTCAGCTCTGATTATGTGCAGCTGATTAATAGATTTAGACACATTTAACAGCAAATCAATACAAAATCTATAAACTGCTGCTCTGATGTGTCAGAGAGTGATGAGGATGGGATGTGGGAGTCCGTAAGCAGCCGCGGTGATATCCTCGGCCCCACTAACCCCAGAGACGGGGTTCTCCCATAAGAGCTGAATAAGTGTTTTCCCTCTGCAGAGCAGAGCGGAGGAAATGTGTTCCAGTCAGCAGCTCTTCTTCCAGTCAGGGAGAGGCCGACAGACAGAGCTGCGAGCCAAAGCTGATGCTACTGCACCACCTGCAGGCTCATGAACACATCAAGTGTGTGTGTGCCTGCATGCATTTGTGTGTGTGTGGGTGTAAATAAGTCAAAAATGATCTTGACATTGGGAAGTTTTTTTTTATGCCAAGTACTTCGTTATTGTATCAGTTAAAAAGGAGATAATGTGAAAAAGAAATGAAAAAGCAGAGAGGTACAACCTTGATTCTTTTTTATTCTGGGTGTAATTTTGACTAACAGCTGCAGAAACTGTGAAAACGTGAAGTGTCATGATTTTAAACATTTTAAAAGAAGTAAAAAAGACGTACTCCTGTGCGTTAGATACAAATCTTGCAGGGAAAACAGCAGCTATATTCATTTCTCGTGTGACACGCCCTGCAGAGTAATAGGTCAGTGATGAGAGCTGCTGGAGAAGGCTGTGCACTGCAAAGAAAATGCATCTTGGCAAGTCATATTCAGCCCTAAAATCATATCATAAATATCATATCATCTTGCTTGGTGCTGGTCGAGTGAGTGTCATGGGTTGTGTTTATTTTCCTGCTCAGAATTCAGACTCTTTCAGCCAGTCACTGGAAACAAGTGCACTGGTGATTAATAGCTCCCACGTGCAAAAATCTGCTCACCTAAAAGTCTTATTTAAGCTGCACATCTTCCCCAGCGCCCTTTCTAGTAATGTAAGATAATCCTGGAGCATGACATGAGAGGCTGGAGGTGGAGAGGAACAGTGTAGCCGGTGCCAACAGGGCTTGATTACAGTAATGTGAACGCTCAGTAGCAGCTGGTGCTTATCGGCTCCGGCTAAAGTCAGCAGCAGCAGCAGCAGCAGCAGCTCTGCACCGGCTGACACACCCCTCCCTTCTCCCAACACACACACATGCACTGGCTGGTTTTTAATTCAATATAAATACACTCCATCAGCCTTTGGAGGGAAACACTGTAGAGCCAAAAACACTGCTCTCTAAACTGATTCAAGTGATTTGAGGATTTTTAAGATATAATCAGTAGCATTATTAAATCAATAAAAATCTAAATTGTACTTCTACTACTATTTTGGGCTATAATTGTCATACAAAATTCAATTGAGAGAACTGTGAAGACATTAAAGGGATAGATCAGATTATTTGAAGTGAGGTTGTATGAGGCAGATGGTGGTCGGCACACAGGGAACCGAAGCAATGTACTGCTGTGGACAGGGTCAGCCACCTAAAAAATCTGCATCAGTTTAAGTGTACGTGATATTTAGAACATTTGCACCACTTTACTTTGCCGTCAGACAGCCTTTTCAGACAGTAAACCACCATTATATGAGCCAGATATCGCTCTCTCCAAACCAACCAAACTCCATTGTCAAAAACAGTCATTTTACGTTACAGGACTTACAGGACATACATGGAGATTCTTATTTACCATTTCCTTGATCTCTTAGTGTTTTGGATTATTTTGTAACTTCTGTGTTTTCAAAGGTTCATTCAGATTCACCAAAATGACACAATAACACAAACAAACTAACTGATCGAGGCAGCGGTAGACCAGCAACGCCCATGTTCTGCAAGGTAAAATTATTGTTTTTGCCAAAGGAGTTTGGTTGCTTTGTAGAGAGCATCATTTGTCTTATATACCTGCAGTTTCGCACCCAGCACCTCATTTTGTGTGGCCTGCAAGAGCTTACAAAGAATATAATTTGTGCAATACAATTCTATGCTGTATTACGGATGTACCGTGTGCATACACTACATGTCCAAAAATACATCCTCAAGTTGTTACTGACACGTGAAGATGTCTAGGTGCTGGATATCAGTTTGATAGCGTCTCAGTATCATGTATCATTCAAACAGTTGTTAGTAACATTAATACTAGCAGCCAATCAAAATGCCATCATGTCATTTTTAAGCACATGTACATTTTCAATTTGACATCTTGTCTGTCTACACAGATTGAATGAACCCTATATTTATGAGGGTGAGGCGAAGTGTTTTCAATCTGCAAGCTCACTAATCCACTAAATCCCACACACAGGTCCTTTGAACTGATATTGATTGATTTTAGGTGACTAAAATGCATTTTGCTGCTGACCGTGTCCCAGCGGTGCGTTTTTTAGTTTCCTACACTGGTACTTCTGCTGTTTCTCCAAACTGCAGGCGTGCTGACCACCATCTACTGTAGCTAACACACTGAGTGTGGGTAAGTACCTCATACAACTACACTTCAAATAATCTGAACCAGCCCTTTAAAGACACGAACTGTGAATTCACTGCACACAAAACACAGTTAATCTGGCCTCCCTCTATTACTCATAAACACACCATGTGATTGACGGGTTATCTGTACTGCATAAACAGCTCTACACAGAACACCTGACTACAGAGGGGACACGGTAAAGATGTTTTCTTTTCCTGTCACGATCACAAAACACTAGAAAACAACATAAATTATTATTCTGTGATCTTGATGCGACAAGCTGTCAAAACTGTTTTCTTGTGATCCTCAAATATTTATTTTCTTGTCAACTCAGCATCAAAACATTTCCGAATTCATGTGAATGTCAGAAAACAAATGAGGAACGATTACACACTTTACAACAAATTATTATTTTAAATGCAGAATATATCAGAAGTGCAGCTCACATCCCATGTGTGATCTCAAAGGAAAAGTTTGATGTTTGGAAAAATACGCCTATACTGACTACTGATACCACCCTCGATCTTCTGTGTCTGTAAATGTGAAACTGAAGCCAGGAGATGTTTAGGTTAAGCTGCTGGTCCCGTCTCCCAAGTTGGGAAGTTGTTCTTCCAACTTTGTTGTGTTAATTTAACCTTGCGAGGCAGCTGGATTCACAAGATCATCAGATCACTCGAGAATCCATCTTGCCAGGCTCCAAACTATCCATATGTGTCCACACCAGAGATGCTGCGAACCACAGGCGTGGTTTTAGGTGCGCCAACAGCAAGAAGCGTCCTAAGAAACTACTCGTCTCAAACAAACAATGGCGGCTCCTGAAGAGGTTAGCATAGAAACTGTGATAGCATCAGTTATATGAGAGTATTTCTTCATTGAAAGAGGAACATAGAACAGCACTGAAAGCTTTTAACGATGTTTTCACTCTTCTCTTGGCCAACTATGGCTTGATCTGATTGGTTGAAGTTAGCCCGTGTTAGACTTGACAGATGAACCACCAAAAAAACCCACTAAATATTGCTTTACCTGACTTGTTGTCAACTTGTTCCTGCTAACATTTTTAACTAATTGAGGTCACTCTACATGACAGCAACTAATAGTTACAATTTAATGCCATAGTAAAAATTACATGTGAGCAAAAATAGATATGCAACAGGCTCTGTGATTCCTCCATGTTTCTGTCCATATGGCGTCAACAACTGACAAGTCAGGCACTGTACCAAAATGTTCACCATCTTTCTGAGCTGTTGTTCCAACCTGAGGGGGCATCTACATGAATTTTCCCAGTCAAAAACAAAATTTTCCGATTACACCAACACCACATGCACGCAACAATAGCCTGGAAACCGGGGAAACAGCACTTAGACGGTACATAGATGTCGCATAGACCGCTTCAGGCCCGTTGCAGCATTACATCAGCGTTGCCGCCATATTGGACAGGACAAGACTGGGCTTGTAAACAAATCAAGAAAAACATGAGAGCTGCAAGTTGTGGTTTTCAACATCTTTTGTTTCAGACAAGACTTCAGGAAGTTATTGGTCCAAGCAAAGAAGTAGGCCTTCACTTTACCCCCATAAAACCTCAACTTTCACTTTTACAGTTTGGTTATGAGATATAACATTTTAATTTGTGAGCTTTAAAGGTGGTGGTGAGCTGAGCTAATCGGCTGCTGGCTGCAGCTTCATAAGTGTTACAAGGGTCTCAAACATTTCCACACTGTGGTACCCAAGAGTTCCTGTTACCGAGAATAAAAAACCGAAACTATTTCACCATTTCTCCTGAACAGGACGCCCACTGAAACACAATCACTTGTTGAGACCACACCAGCAGATTTTACACACACAGCCGGGAGGCCTCTCCACTCTCCTTTGAATGCTGAGCTGCCGTTCAGTCGGATATTACTCAGTGACAGGATGGCTGGAGACAAACCTCGACGGTGGAGACGGTGACCACAGTTGCACAGTCATCAGGTCTCAGAGCCATGATTTATGGTCCTGCACAAAGACAGAAAACGGTCGACTCCCTTCAGGACCTCCGTCGGAGGAAATTGCAATAGGCAGGGTGTATCAAAACTGCAAGTGGAAGTGAATGTGGCCATGACAGTTTTGTACACACAGACAAAAAAAAAATTTCCTGATGTCCGAGCCAGGCATTAATCTGAACCAAAGCTCTGAGGTTATTCTTAGGTTTCAATCAGAACTCTTGTGTTGTGATGCTCCTGCCAGAAGTGCAAAAACATCTGGAGAGATTTTTAAATGATCAGACGATATTTCAGTGTTACGTCTTAATAAAACATAACTTACAAATTTGTAAGTAACAGGTTTTATTAATGGAAAGTAAATCATATATTGATATTTTATGGATTGTAATAAATTGGGGAATAATCTCTCAAAATTTAAAAACGCATGATTGTTACCACTCTCTTATTGATTTAACACTGATATACAGTATGTTATTTGTAATTATGAATAATACTTCAGCTGTTCATTAGGAACTTTAGGATATTTCAGCATCACTTTGTAAGGTTTGTAACTAATGTCTTAATTAATTGTTAATAAATGAATGCTTTATGTATTGGGAACAAACCACTGGAAATTGGGAAACATCTCTCTAAATGTTAAAAAAAATTGATTCCACTTTCTTATAGGCAAACTTAATAACTATATAACTAATGGCTGTATTCATGGTTAATATATATAAAATGGTTTTTAATGCTTTATTACATAGCTTTGTTTAATACTCGATTCTGATTTTATTGTTGCTGTGGACGCAGTTCAGATCACAGATCAAATCTTTTTTAAATTAATAAAATAATTTTTCAATCATTAGTTAAATTCATTTTTTAATTAGTAGCCAGGTAATATGTGGAATAATGTACAATACTGTACAATAATGTACAAAGGGCTTATCACTTATCTCTTACCTACTGACCAATAATAAACCATTAATGAGAACAGCCTTTTGGTTGTGATTAATCCATGTGGCTGGTGTTTATCTACCATGACTGCATTTTATTTTCTACTTTATAAATCATTAATAAATCATAATTAAAACATTTTTGTTTGCTTGCTTTTTTTACACCCAGTCATCCAAAGAGTTGTGCTTACAAATAGTTAATCATTAATCCAAAAAGCATTAATAAATTAGTTATTATTATTAATCAACATCAGCTACAGTTTATAAATCCTTTGTATAGATTGTTTTACCGGAAACATTTCTCTTGAGCATGAAAGTTTATTGTGAACGAGCCTTTTCCATTTTCAGCTGCAAACTACATCTGATGATGAAGACGGATGCGATGTTGAAAACATCATTACAGTCATTACGACTGACTTTAGAAGAGCAAAAGTTGTTGTCACCTAAATCTGTGTGGTGTACCACAGCATCCTGACAGGCTGCTGTTTGCAGTTCTGCTAAGTGTGAATGGCTGGTGTGGTGTGGTGGCCTGCAGAGAGGGAGGTCAGCGAGGGTCAGCGTGTTGAACATTATTTATACTGTCACCAAGGAAACGACAAACCACTGAAGGTGCAGCATCTTGTGACAGGTGTGAACCATGAACATGTGTATAAGACACAAACAATATGATCATCATGCAATATTACACTTACTGTCACCATACTCCTGGTTGAAACACATTTAAATTTAGTTGTAATGTTCACCATGTTCCTCTTAGTTTAGCGTGTTAGCATGCTAAAATTTAATAGTTAAGACAAAGTACAGCTGAGGCTGATGGGAACATCAGTATTTTTTGACCTGATGATGGTGGTTGGAGTCACACGGTCACCAAAGTGATTATAATTCATTCTGATGTAGACTTGAATCTCTGTACCATTTTTTGTGCCAATCCATCCGGTAGATATTTCACTGAAAAAGTGAAAAACGTGGACCTGCGGGTGATGCTAGAGGACAGGTCAGGGGATCAACAAAGTCTTTGGGATTCATCCTCTGAAGACCATAAATGTCTGTACCAAAGTTCATGTCAATCCATCCAATCGTTTTGGAGATATTTCACTCAGAACCAACCAACTGATAAACTGATGCTGGAGTTGTGGCTCTTACGGCCTCGGATGGATTTCCAAGTTCGAGAACTTTGAATCTCAACTTAACAAAAAAGTGCTTGAAGTGCTCAGAAAAATGGAAATTTAAAATTCCCCTCCAGACACATTTTAAATATTCTACAATTAATATTTCATTTGCCATGATTCTCCCTCATTAAAAAAAAAGTTTTAAAAAGTGGTCTGGAAGCACATCAAGGCCCTACTCTTTCTCCCTAATTGAGAAGTTTTAGCATAGCATTAGCGTTAGAAGAAAAGTTTGGGGAAATTCAACTACATGTTTGAACCTCAGATGGAGTCTATTGTGCACCAAAATTGACAACTATCAGACATATTATAATGGAAAATGTAGTTAGCATCTTTATTTGTTTATGTAGTTTGTTGGTTTGTAACAGGCATGAGGCTGGTGCAGCTAATGCTAACTCTCGACCGTGTCAGCAACACATTATATGGTGTTTGGTGCATACAAACACCACAGCAGCATGTCCACAGGTCAAAGCTGGACAGCTCTGTGTGCACGACTGATTGAATGAGACACAAAAGACAGAAGTGGTGATAAACAGCTTTCACTACTGTTGATGAGTGGAGCAGCCATCTTGGATTTCGAGGTCATTGTCAGAAATCTGACTTCCAGTTGAAATTTCCAACTAAAATCCAGCTTTCCGGTTCAAAATGAACGCACCATCTGTCCACTCTGCGTTGGGGGCTCCAGGTTTCTTTGCCTGCATCACAGCGACTTGCTTTCTAATTTTACACACCAAACTTAGCTAACCCGAGGTATGTTTCAATGACAGATTTTAGGGAAGTGCACCAACATCTGCTCCTTCATTAGAGGAATGTGGCTACATTCAGACATTTTAGGGAACATAAACAAAAGAAAAGCACATTTTTGCATGGAAGGGATCTTGAAACATCTATATCTTCATGACAAATAAGCAACTCCAGCTGCTGAGGAAGGTTTTGTGATACGATTGAAAGCTACTAATTGCCCTTTAGATAAGACTGTCACTCTTGATGTCAAGAAGAGGTGGCATTAGTTTAGACTTAGTTTAGTTGGGCATGGGACCCAGAGGAAGCCAGGTCAGTACAGACTGTGGACTGGAGTCGAGTGTAGCATCGAACGTCCAACTGCTCAGAGCGCCTGACTGTGCGGCAGCTCCGTCACTCTGATTTCTCTCCACAACAACTCCCCAAGGGGATTAATAAAGTAATTCTTCCTCTTATAAGAATTAATCTCTTCCTCTTAGAAGAATTAATTAACTCTAATTTAACTCTTGATTAATTGTCCATAAAATGTAAAAAAAAAAATTACCACACATTTATATCACATATCAGGAAGCGTGGGGTTTGGATTAAAGAGCAGTGGACCTTGAGGCGATCAAAAATGCACACGGCATCAGCGGGATCATCCGGACCAGGCACGGGTTGTGTGATCACCCCAGGAGGAGCAGAGGTGAGCTGGGATAAGAGCTTTACTCCAGCTTGGACTTAAGGCTGCTCCGGGCTAAAGTCCGGTCAGGAAAACGAAGCAGACGAAAATGGGACTCAGGCCAAAGTTGATGAATAATGTTTCCCAGACACTGAACTTTTTATGTGAAGACGTCGACCATATTACCATCTCCATCTCTTCTGCAGCCGTTAACATTCAGCCTGACGCAAATTCAAAAAGATACACAACAGAATTATCTCCTGGGTGCATACGTGAATCTGAATCAGAAACGGTTTTATTGCCAAGTAGGTTTTCACTTACAAGGAATTTGCTCTGGCATGTTGGTGCAAAACAACAAACGTAGAACTAAAACTATGAATAAAGATTAAGACAAGTAGTGTCGGTTAAAAGAGCATTAATAGAAAAGTAGAGAATAAACAATAACATGCACAAGAAATAACCCTGTGCAGTTTCGTGTGCAAAAGGTTTGACATGGAACGTGCAAGTTCAAAGTTTAAGTATAATGCAGTGTGCAAATGTATGATATGTATATCTGTAAATAAATAACTGTACATGTTGTTCTATCCTATTCTATTTAAAATTTAATTATCTTTATATGTGTTTTATTTGGGACAACAACCTTTTCATGCAACCCTGAGTAATGATAATAAATTACCTTGATGCCTTGATTCAAATTGCTTGTTTTGTGCTACTTAATACAAAACTAAAATGTTATTTGGTTTGCTTTTATTATAAAATTTAAAAAAAAGAAGTAGCAAATGTTAACAAGTGCGAAGCTGAAGATAATATTTGTAATTTTGGTTGAAAACGACTCCAGAATTGTTTCAGCTCTAAAATATTTCTTCCTTTATCTGAATATTTACACTCTCAGCCGTCATTTGCACGCAGAAAAGTGTGAAGTTTTATTTTAATAGTCAGAAAAGTGAATGTTCCCGTGCGTGGCACGAGATGGTTGCGGGGTTATGACAGATCGCTCTGTACAGACTGTCCTCCTCATGTGCCTCATGAGTCTCAGTGTAGGAGGACAGTTTGTCAATGTGTTAAAGGATGTTTGTGGGCAGAAGTTCACTAAAACAAAAAGGACATGTTTCTTGGTGTAAAACGTCCACTTTCTTTGACAGTGTTTTTAGAGGAACTTGGCTTGTGCCTTCTCACTGGTGTGTAGCAATACTTTCACTGACTCTTAGTTCCTGATAAAGCTCTGATGCCGCTTTGCCCAAGCAAAGAGTCCTGCTATCTGCCCAACGGACAGAGATTACAGCACTCTGGGTTTAGTTTTGCTGGCATGAAACGTGATCCTCAATGAGCCGTTAATGTTTTGACACGACTGATTAACTAAGACTCCCCCGATTAAAGCAACGTGCAGGAGGAAGTGGGATTCTGGGGGGGCTCTGCATCTGTGACAGTGTGTGAAGGGGTGGGTGAGAGGGTGGCGGGGTGGTCTCAGAGGATAGCCGTTGTCTTTCTCGGAAAAGTGAACTTGTTCTCACCCAAGAGACAGATGAGCAATGTGTTAGGGCCTTGTGGTTTATGGACAGAGCTCAGTTCTCAGGCTGCTGGGGGGTTTTCACTGGAATAAAAGAAGAAACTCTTTACTCAGAAATAACTGACAGTTGTGCCAGTTCACTGTGGCGTCGGGTCCAAATGTCAAACTGTCAAACAACGTGAGAAAAAGACCTCGTTATATAACAAGAGGAAGATCTGTCCTCCAAAAAAGACAAATGTTTCAAGTCATTCTCATAAGCCAACACTCCCTCTCACCTCCTCATGTCCTTTCACTCTTTACACTTTCAGTCATCATTAAAAATATATTCCACACCAGCTTCTTTCTGGGCGAGCTGTGACCACACGACCACGTAGCGACAACTGTCCCGAAGCCCTCTGAGCGCCCGGGGTCATGAGAGGTTTTCTGCGAGGTGTGACCAGCATCATAATTCACTTCCTCTGACGCCATACGGCTCGATGTTCCTCTGTTAGGGGCCCGTGTGAGGAGGTAACAGAGGACCGTTTGCTTGAGCAACACAAAGTTCTGACACTTTTTTTTTTTTTTTTGAATCGATGGAGATGAGCACACGGGAGATCATCCGGCACGGCCTTGTTTTCTGCGGATGCTGTACACGGGAGGCCCCACGTAATATCTGACCAGAATCTGTGTTGCTAACGTGTCCTCGAGCAGAAAAATAAGAAGGTTCCAGGTATCATAGCTGCCTGTTGAGGATTGGATCACAACATGGCTCTGGTCGGGGAGCACGTCATCGGTTTGATTCACACTATTAATATGAAAATAATGCAAGCGGTGCAGTATAGCAGTGCATAATAATTAATTTATCATCAGTGATTTCTGCACCAGAGACGAAAGTGTAAACAAAAATGTGTGGAAACGAAAGCAGACAAAACCTGTAATTTCAATGTAAAGGTCTCTGAACACAAACGTGAATGTGAAGAATTCATAACACTGCCTTTATCAAGAAATCACCATGATCTGTTGGCGTAATTATCATAATTTGATCTTCATAATACAGAGTTACTGTACTGTTCTGTATACGTTATAAAAATATACAACAAAATAAGTTTGGACACTAAAAAAAAGTGCCGAATTGAGCCTGAGATACTGTGAGCAAGAACACATAAACTCAACTAAAAATCAAAACTGTTAGAAGAATTTGTCATTTGAACAATAAAAAAAGAGTTTTTTTGTAAGGTTTCATTGTCAGAGCAAGTTTATTATTATCACTTAAAAGTTGTTTGCATATTCACTGGGGTGAAACCCACCAATCATGCAGCCACTGTCAAACACAGTCTGACTATACTTTATCAGTAATATCTAATGTTCAACTCTTCTCAAAGTGTACAAATAGTGGAAACAGTTTGGAGCAAAACATAGAACAAAATGATCCATGTAACAATGTAGAAACACACATAAAATGGGAAATTATAAATGAATCTATTGCCCCAGTGCATGGTGGGAGGTCGTCCAACACATCTACCTCATGTGCATGTGGGAGAAGTTTGCCTTCAGGGCTTTACATCAGAAAAAGCCTGAACCCTTCCCCTATAACCTTTCTGGCAAAAAGCCCCGAAGGCAAACTTCTCCCACAACTACCTCATGTACCTGCGAATCACACGATCAGTCAGTCAAATCAAAGCCGATCATGGTTTCAACTCCCCACTCAGTTTGCCTTCATTTCAAAATAAGAGCGCGGGGTCGGTGAAGATAACTTCATCCAGGATCAAAAAATCTGTAGTGCAGCATGATGTTCATATTTTACAAGCTGCAAGTGTGTTTACTTCCTGTCAAGCCCGTTAGCTTGGTACATTTTGTTAATATTTACATTAATTTTGTATACAGTGTTTTTGAGCGTTTTCATAATCACCTCAGAGTCTTAGATAACCGTTAACAACATTAGCCAGCTAGTTAGCATCATCATCTTCATTCAAACTCGACAGAAACAAAATAAAACTCACCAAAACATCTTGGCTCATCTTTAAAACGTTTCCAACAATAACAAACTCCGGGTCTGATTGAAATAAATTATTAATTCATCATGTTGGATGTGAAAATACCGGGAGAGGAGCATCAGAGAAGCAGCAGGGAGAAACGACATGTAGAGCCAGAATATTTTCACATCTAACTCAGCGAATTAAGGGCTTTATTTTGACCAAACCAGAGCTGGTGATTGTTGAAGCAGTGGAAAGACGAGCCAAGATGTTTTTGGTGAGCTGGATTTTGTTTCTGTCGATGCTGAAAGACGATGATGATGCTAGCTAGCTAGCTAATGTTGCTAACAGTTATCTAAGAAACTGAGGTGATTATCAGAATGCTCAAAAACACTGTATACAAAACATTATGTACCGAGGTTGTTGTGAAAAGTGAAATAACCAACTTATGGATGAAAAATAGTGCAGCTCGTGAAACAGATGCGTCACACTACTCTGTGCAAGAAGAGAATTAGTTGGATGAGAGCCAGTAAGATCATTTAAATCTGATAACTGGATTATTTAAATCATATTTGAAGAGCAGGGGCCAGGAAACTGAAAGGCAAAACAGCAGCTGCATCCTCTGTCTGCAACTCACCTCCTTTATTAGAAGAGTTGAGGAATTAATTTGGCTCCAACAGTGAATGTTCTCACACATTAAAGGACCAATTACACATTTGATATCGAAGGTTCATCCCTGACCTTGAAAACAGCATTTTGATTTAAAAAAAAATTCTCCAGTCCAACTTTCTTCTTGTTGTTTCTGAAGGTTTTAACATCTTTTGGCCTTCCTTGCTAACTAAACTATCTCCATGACAACTGAGCAACTCTTTTGAATGTGAATTTGTGAGGAAAATAATGGCAAATGTGCATCAAATTAAGGGGAAAACCCGAGTAGAGTAACATTGCAAACCCATATTCTTTCATATAGAGCAACAAGGGTCACTGAATGGTTTAATGAGTATGAAAATGTCACGATTCATATGCTGTTCACACAGTAACAGTGGAAGAATCAGCTCAGTAAATAGTCAGAAAAAGTTAAAGCATATTAAAATTAAAAAGCTCAATTAGTGCACAAATGCAGGTGCAACAAGGGAAAAGAAGCACAAAGGGGCTCGGCAGCTACTCCAAATTATTTCATGCTTGGCGATCTTGTCCCTTTAGTGCATTTTTGTGCACAAATCATGCATATTAAAAATATTTTTTCACCTCTCTGCATTGAATTAGATTCTTCACCTCCTGCTCTCTATTTACAAAATATATCAAAATACAATAAAATAATAATAACACCTCACCTTCTTCAACTTAAAGTCTCTGCACCATGCATCCTTACTGCAGATAACAGCAAATAAATAATGTAAAGAACGGTGGGTTTTGTAATTGAGTGTGCGACACAAGTTGTCATTGATTGTTCAAGCGTGGATACATAATTTAAGAGCAAAATAAAGGAGGACTGTGGTTCCATCTCATCCAGCAAGTCACATAAAGAACAAACTACATTCAAAAAATGACTCACAGCCGTGATTCTTCACATCAGGCATCCACACAGAAATATGAATAACCTACATGTAACATCACAGGAGATACCCAGTCATGCAAATCAAATAATGGAATTAAATATATGCACTTAAATACAAACATAAACAAACAAAACAAACACTATATAAGTTCATGTCAGTCAAAACATTGTCTCAAGGTTATTTTAGACAACTAAACTAAAACTTGACTAAAAACACCAGGTGTGGAAATAAAATTTAAAACAGGCAGAAAATGTCTTTAGTTTTAGTCTTTGTCAATTTAGTAAAATTTGTCAACACAACACATACGAGGAGGGATTGGTGCAGATGTTTATTGAGAACGGGACGTCTACATGACTGTGAGCTGTCAAAAAGTGCTGTGTTTGTATTGTAAGACCTATTTTTAACTTTTTAAATCTTGCCCCTAATAAATACCCCTCCATGTTATTTAAAAAAAAACAAAACACTGAAACTCATAGAAACTAAACAAAAACTAAACATTTAGAGACAATAAAAACTAAACTGAAACAAGGAAAGCCACTATTTTAAAATAAAATAAAAGTAAAAACTATTGAAAAATATAAAACTATAATAACTCTGATTCATGTCATAAATGGCGTAAGGAATTTGGCTAAGTAATAAGTTATGTTTTATCCAGAAAACAGAAAAACATTGACAAAAACGGCAGCCTCATGTGGCTCTTTGTCCCCTCTGTAGTGGTTCTCTGTGGCTTTAACAAAACATTTTATGGAAATTACTGATTTTTATATATAATTTTTGTAGGCCTAACATGATTCTTACATTCTCCAACTATAAAAATCTGCAACCTATACGCCAAATTATAAAATGTCTTCTTTTTTTGTCAATTAAATTGTGTGTTATAGCCAACATCTATTTTTTTCCTTTAAATTTTGTCAGTAGCTAGTTTTGAGTTTGATGAGCTGTTGATGCCAAATCAAATAACATAAAAGTCTCACAGGAAAATAGAGAATTTAATAGTTGTGGCTCAGGACAGATTTTTTTTGGACCAAAAATGTCTCTTTGGAGCCATTTGGAAATGGAAACGTTACTGTTACAATAAGATGTTTTTCACATTACAACAAGATATTTTCACATTATTATGGTCATACAAACTTTGCAAGTTTACAACAAGAAACTTTCTTATTTGTTATCTGCAACACGTATGAAAAAAACACCAAAGCATAAAAGCAACAACTTGAAGTATTACAACTATTTCAAAGCAGGGACCAGTTGCCAGGCAACCAACAAAGACTCCAGGAGGGACAAGAAGTAGTCCTGCACATAACAGTTTTTATAAAGACTAAATGATGAGAGTGTAAATTAGTGAGTTTTAATGGTGCTGGTAGATGTTGATTTGCAGTTTCACACAGATTTGAGCTAGCTGTTTGCCTTTGTTTCTAGTCTTTATGCTATGCTAAGCTAACCGGCTGCTGGCTGTATATTTGCTGCACAGAAGTGAGAATGGTTTTAACTTTATTGTCTACCTCTCCATGTTTTTCCTGAACTATCCCATTAACCAGAAATGAGTTTCCAGTCTCATGAAACATGAGTTGAAAATGAAAAGTTTTTCCCTCCGATAATGAAAAAAAAATCCATTTATGCATTTAGCATTGTCACATATTCACTGCATGTGCTTTTGGCTTTTGTGAGCACTGTCTGCTGTAGTTAATGGCTCATTAAGAAACATAATGGTATGATGTCAATGACAAGTGGTCATCTCCCTTTCATGACAAAAATCCATTATTCCTTCTTTCCACGTTAAAGGTTTTCTCCTTTCACTCTGCGACAGAAATATTCTTTCAATTCATTTTCAGCCCACTGACCTTTTTCTTTTTCTCCCCATTTTTTTTTTTTTTTTTCAGCCCCGCTTCAGAGTGAGAAGGGGGCTACTGTCGGGTGAGCACTGCAGCACTATCAGCAGCAGAGAACTTGTCAGGGTCAAAGAGGAGAGGCAGCAGAGTGTGGATGCATGGGTGTGTCCTCTGCAGCATCACTGCACTAACAGACATGGGAAAGGAAGGAAGCAGGAGGAGGAGGAGGAGGCAGACGGGAGGAAATAAAGTGGTTTAATCTTGGGTGGGTTTAAAGTCCTTCAGGGAGAGGGTGGTAAAAATGGGAAAGTGCTGCCCCACGGCTTCTGTTGCAGTTTTTTTTATTAGGTGAATGAATGAATGCGGTTCAGATGTTGGTTGTAGTTTAGAGCGGGAAACACTCACCGAAGAGCTGCCTGTTCGTCACCGTGACAACTTCTCAGCAGGCAGAAGTAACCTTGTTCTGATCTCCCGCCGTGACCCCCGATGCAGAAGCTCTCAGTCATCCTGCATCATCAGCTGAGACGGCAGCTCTGATATCCAGATGAATGAACCCTCTTTCTCTGGGAGAAACCACATCAGCCTTCACTCTGAGGAGTTCAGATTCATCACGCCTGAAAATTATGAACACAGAGTCTAAAAACTCTGAAAAACACAGGCAGAAAATAACTAAGTAGCTTACATTTCTTCAAGTACTGTAAAATATAATTCTGAGCTACATTTTAGAGGGAATTATTTGTACTTTTTACTCTAAATGTGTCCGACAGCTATACTTGTGTGTAGGTCAGTAGTAACGGATTACATGTAATTGGGATTACAAAAAATAAGTAACTATAATCAGCCAAGATTACTACAATATAAAATGATAAGTACACAAGGTGCAAAAGGAAACTGTCTTTATACCCGCTGTCCTTTATATCATAATTAGTGACACACAATGTTTAAAAAGGTTAAAGACGTGAAATTAAAAGAAAGGTTTCATCTTATAACATCACATAATAACCATACAAGTTTTTTTTTCAGTGCAATGTGATGTTTTGGGGCTTTTGAACCTTTTTCTCCCTCAGCTGTTTATGCACAACCCCATTTCCAAAAAAGTTGGGAAGTTGTGTAAAACAAATGAAAACAGAACGCAATGATTCACGAATAATTTCTGACTGTATTCAATTGAATATTAAACAAAAACAAGTTATTTAACATTGAAACACTGTTGACTTCTCTGTGCCTGAGCTCATTTTTAAAATGGACGGACACAAACTGGAAAAGTGTGCTGTGGCCTGACGGGTCCATGTTTCAGATTTTCCTCCAGGTTAAAGAGGAGAAAGGATCATCCAGATTGTTACCAGTGCAAAGTTCAAAACCCAGCATCTGTGATGGTATGAGGGCGTGTTAGTGCCCATGACATCATAGGTAAGTGTCACATCTGTGAGAGCCTGAAAGGTACTGCCACTTTTTCAGGACGTCTTTTTCAGGGATGTCCCTGCTTATTTCGACGATGAAGACGATGCCAGGACACATTCTGCACGTGTTACAACACTCTGGCTTCGCAGTAAAAGAGTTCAGGGACTGGACCGACCTGCCTGCAGTCCAGACTCGTCTCCCACTGAAAATGTGTGATGCAATATGAAGCACAAAATACAACAGTTGAGCATCTGAAGTCGTATTTCAAGCAAGAACGAGAAAGAATTTAACTTTCAAAACCTCCAACAATTAGTCTCAGTTCCCAAACACTTACTGAGTGTTGGTGATGTATCACAGTGGTAAAACAGGCCCGTCTCAACTTATTTGGAACATCTCACAGACATCGAATTCAAAATGAATGTGTATTTACAAAAAACAATAAAGTTAATCAGTTTGAGCACTAAATATCTTGTCTTTGTACTGTATTAAATTGAATATAGATTGAAAAGTTTTTGCAGATCGTTTTTTGGAATTGTGGGTGTACACTGGTACAGCAAAAAATATTGATTATAGCTACTTTAACTGAACAGTTTGACTTATGTCCCCGACATATGAGCAGTGATGCATTCGCTTACTGTTGTATGTGCTGTGATAGGGATGAGTATTGATCAATCAACACTCTTGTCGGTACTAATCATCATAATTTGGTGCAAAAACTAAAGACCTTTAGCTGCCTTTTCATTAGATTTAGTAAAGCGAGTCCACACTTGTGAATGTTTTGCTCTGACAGCTGTTTCTGATCGATATATCAGGACTGATCAGTCAGGTCGAAGCGATCGCTTAGCTTATCAATCTTTTCATGTAGCTTGTGGGAAAAAGTAAACAACCATATTGTTGATCTGTTCTCAGTGGTATAACTCATTAAAAAAAATGAACTGTGAGTCATTGTGTCTATTTTATCAAACTCCGGGATCTTAAATAGACAGTTCCTCGCAGCCTCACTGTGTGGTTGTGGTGCCATGAGAACGTATCTTGCTGCTTTTCACATGAGAAAAGAACCAAACCTTTGCAAACTTCCTCTCAGCCATCCGCAGGCGACTATATAAGAGACAGATCACATCTGACAAGGCAGGTTGTAGAAAACAAGAGTTCTCCTTTTAATGTCTCCAGCCAGAACATACTGTCCATTTACAGTACAGACTCCCAATTTTAATTTGATTTTGCACACATCACAGTTTAAAGTTTTCAAATGAAAAATACAACACAACTATGAAAAAAAAAGGACATATGCACAAATTAAAACCTATAAAAAATATAAAAACAGTACTCTTAAATCTCATTTCGACAAGTACCATTTCAATAACAAAACATTTAATAATGCACAATAGAGCAGACAAATTAAACTGAACCATTAGTTTTTTAAATAGAAGGAAAAGACATCATTTTCATCATGCAGAGGATGTAATATTAAATAACGAATCAAACAAAAATAATATATACTTCTCTATATATCTCTCTCTTTTAAATTTTCAAGTCAAAGCACTCCCGTCCCTTATATAGGGAAAAACAAGACATATTTAAAAACACCAGAGGATCCACAATGCTTTCATTAGCTGCCACTGTCTCATGGCCTTTTTTTT
>JAJHUR010095339.1:0-14599 GCA_027495735.1 Lutjanus campechanus | reverse complement strand
GCTGCAAAGACAAGAGGGTCTGAGTTTGGATTTGTGCTTTTTAAAGAACCACTGACAGAGAAAATAACAAGAAAACATTTGTGGCTACTTTAATGTGAAGTGGTGCAGAGTTTTACCTCTGACAGCCAACCAGCTCTGAGGAGATTCTCCAACATCAGACATGAGACACTTGTAGAGTCCTTCATCAGACTTGGAGACTCTGTGGATGATCATCTGTCCTGTAGAGCTGCTCTTCATCAGACGTCCATCTTTATAGAAATCAGCTGTGAGGTTGGAGGAAGTCGTCTTGGTTCTGCAGCTCAGGGTCACGTTGTTTCCCTCCATCACAGGGAGGACAGGACTGTCCAGGATCACTGAACCAACTGAAAGACAAAGATCATTTTCTCCATCAGTCTACAGGAGTCTGTTTTACCAGCTGTACCAAGAAAGTTAAACTGTGTCCTTCCATAGTTCAGTTATAAATTCAGAGCACAGCAGAGCGTCTCTCAGCAGACACTGTCCAGCGTCTCCTGTCCTCTACACTCTGCGCTCCTTTTCTTTTATTTTGACCAAACCACAGTTGATGATTGTTGGAACAGTGGAAGACAAACCGAGACATTTTTGTTGGGTTTTATTTTGTTTCTGTCATGTTTCTTGTGAAACAAAACGTCTCAGGCTCTAGTAGAGTTAGTAGATAAAATAAGTAATATATTTCAATAATGAACTGTTGATCAATCCTCACACTGCAGCCATTCAAAATATAATTTAATCTGTTTTAATGTGAAACAGTTAAATGTTTTACCTCTGACAGCCAACCAGCTCTGAGGAGATTCTCCACCATCAGACATGAGACACTTGTAGAGTCCTTCATCAGACTTGGAGACTCTGTGGATGATCATCTGTCCTGTAGAGCTGCTCTTCATGAGACGTCCATCTTTATAGAAATCAGCTGTGAGGTTGGAGGAAGTCGTCTTGGTTCTGCAGCTCAGAGTCACAGTGTTTCCCTCCATCACAGGGAGGACAGGACTGTCCAGGATCACTGAACCAGCTGAGGAACAGGTTTTATAATAAATGTGTTTGTTGGAAATATATGAGAAGAGAAAGAAGAAGTTTTTTTATATGAACTTAAACATACCAGTGACAGTGATGTTGACACTGTTGCTTTTCTTTCCCCTCGCAGTCTCACACCAGTAAACTCCGCTGTCCACTGGATAGATTCTTTCAATGGTGCAGACGGACGCTGTTGATGTCTTCTCATCACAGTCTGGATTAATAACAGTAGAGCCCCTGACCCCTCTCAGTTGAGTCGGAGCATCAAACCCTCCACAGTCAAAAGAAACAGAATCGAAGGGAAAGTGTTGAAGTCTGTTTGGAGAAATATGAAGAAAACCTGCAACTGAAACCGAGAAAGAGACAAAAGTGTCACTGAAGAAACAGTCAGAGCTGAAAATATGACGTCTACAGTCTGAAAGATGAAACAAAAAGGTCGTTGTAGCTGAAGGCCACCATGCCAACATGAACACTTAAACTGAACTTTTCACAAACTACAACATTAAACACAACAGTAGAACCTAAATCACATCATAGAAACAAAGACAAGTTTAAAAAGTTGAGGTCAAAGTTGAAGCAGGTCCTTTAGACAGAGAGAAATGATGCAACATGTCAAACAGTATGATCAGGATTTAGTCTTTGTCTCTTACCGCTGCTGTGAGTATAACTGTCCTGAACTTGTGTCCCCAGCAGAAAGAATTCAAACATCACTGGATGAACAAACAGGCAGAGTTGAATATGAGACACAGACGGTTTGATCTACAGGATTTAGAGACAAAAGAAGAGAGCTGAGACTCACACAGTCTGAAGAGGAGAGCTGTGACCTCCATGTCGTCTGGCTGCTGACTGTCTGAGCGTCAGACTGAAATACAACCTAAGTACGCAGGCGGGAACTTCCTCTTCCTGTTCACTTCAGTTCTGAGGTCGATGTTAAAACTAGAGACAGAGTCACTGTGGTTTTGGACAGGACATGAGAACATTAAAAAAGACATTCAGGGTCACTGAACTTGATCTAATCTAATCTTTATGTGAACCATATGTCAAACAAGAATGAATTTTCATAAATTATTGCTCACCTGGTCCCCACTTCCCTGTTGCTCGTCCCGCATCAGCTTTTCCGCCCGGTCCATCGCTTCCTCTGTCCCTTGGTTCATTTCAACCCATTCCTTGAGCCTGAACCCCAGAGACTTTGTGTGGGCTCTGAGCCTGAAGACAAACTGTACCCGTGCATCTCTGTCTGCCCAAGTTCCTGTTTTGTCTCAGTAAAAATAAAGGTCATTACAAACGCTCTCTGTATGGTGTACTGCAATAGGGTTCCTGTTCTGGCTGGGCTGTCTTCATTGCCGCTGCAGCCAACCCCAGCCCTGGCTGGGCCGTCACCACAGCCACTTCCTGTTCCACCTGGACTGCTGCCATCAGCAGTTTCTGCTCCACCTTGGCTGCAGGCTAGAGGTGGGCCCAAGCAGTGGCCTCAGGTTTCTGAGGCTTCCCCAGCTCATCTGGCAGACTCCCAGCTGCAGGACACCAGCCACTCAGCCCTGTTGACAGTCTCCTGCCTGGTTCTTCAGAGACTTGCCTTGCAGCTGGCCCCAACCTGCAGCCTAGTTCCTGGTACCAGTGGCCTTATCTGGGCTCTGTCTGCAGCATCCAGAAGGGTCCCTTCCTCATCCTCGCCTTTGGCCTCCTGCTCATCCTCCAAGGGGTCCCGCCTTCGCCTTTGGCCGCCAGAGGGGTCCCACCATCTTCACCTTTGCCTTTGCTGTCGGCTGCCAGAGGCCCGCCCTGGCCATCGGCCACCAGAGGGGTCCCACCTTCACCTTCGCCATCGGCCACCAGAGGGATTCCGCCTTCACCTTCGCCATCGGCCACCAGAGGGGTTCCGCCTTCACCTTCGCCATCGGCCACCAGAGGGGTCCTGCCTTTGCCATTGGCCACCAGAGGGATCTCGCCTTCACCTTCACCGTCTGTGGCCAGAGGAGTCCCGCCTTCACCATTGGCTGCCAGAGGGGTCCCGCCTTCGCCGTCAGCCGCCAGACGGGTCTTGCTGCCTTCACCTCTGCCTTTGGCCGCCAGAGGGGTCCCACCATTTTCACCTTTGCCTTTGCTGTCGGCTGCCAGAGGGGTCCTGCCTTCGCCATTGGCCACCAGAGGGGTCCCGCCTTCACCATTGGCCACCAGAGGGGTCCCGCCTTCACCTTCGCCATCTGCCGCCAGTGGAGTCCCGCCTTCACCATTGGCCGCCAGAGGGGTCCCGCCTTCATTGTCGGCCGCCAGAGGGGTCCTGCCTTTGTCGTCGGCCGCCAGAGGGGTCCCGCCTTTGCTGTCAGCCGCCAGACGGGTCTTGCTGCCTTCGCCTCTGCCTTTGGCCACCAGAGGGGTCCCGCCTTCGCTGTAGGCCGCCAGACGGGTCTTGCTGCCTTCGCCTCTGCCTTTGGCCACCAGAGGGGTCCCGCCTTCACCTTTGCTCTCTGCCGCCAGTGGAGTCCCGCCTTCGCCGTCGGCCGCCAGAGGGGTCCCGCCTTCGCTGTAGGCCGCCAGACGGGTCTTGCTGCCTTCGCCTATGCCTTTGGCCACCAGAGGGGTCCCGCCTTCACCATTGGCCGCCTTCACCTTTGCCATCTGCCACCAGTGGAGTCCCGCCTTCACCATTGGCTGCCAGAGGGGTCCCGCCTTCACCTTTGCTGTCTGCCGCCAGTGGAGTCCCGTCTTCGCCGTCAGCCGCCAGAGGGGTCCCGCCTTTGCTGTAGGCCGCCAGACGGGTCTTGCTGCCTTCGCCTATGCCTTTGGCCACCAGTGGAGTCCCGCCTTCACCATTGGCTGCCAGAGGGGTCCCGCCTTCGTTGTCGGCCGCCAGAGGGGTCCCGCCTTCATCGTCGGCCGCCAGAGGGGTCCCGCCTTCGCCTTCGCCATTGGCCACCAGAGGGGTCTCGCCTTCACCTTCACCGTCTGCAGCCAGTGGGGTCCAGCCTTCACCACTGGCCACCAGAGGGGTCCCGCCTTCGCCGTCGGCCGCCAGACGGGTCTTGCTGCCTTTGCCAGAGGGGTCCCACCATCTTCACCTTCAACTTTGCTGTCGGCTGCCAGAAGGGTCCCACCTTCGCCATTGGCCACCAGAGGGGTCTCGCCTTCACCTTCACCATTGGCCATCAGAGGGGTCCTGCCTTCGTCATCGGCCGCCAGAGGGGTCCCGCCTTCACCTTCGCCATCTGCTGCCAGTGGAGTCCCATCCTCACCATTGGCCGCCAGAGGGGTCCCGCCTTCGCTGTCGGCCGCCAGACGGGTCTCGCCGCCTTCACCTCTGCTTTTGTCCACCAGAGGGGTCCCACTTTCTTCACCTTCGGCTGTCAGAGGGGTCCCACCATCTTCACCTTTGCTGTCGGCCGCCAGAGGGTTCCTGCCTTCGCCTTTGCCATTGGCCACCAGAGGGGTCCCGACGTCTTCGCCTTTACCTTCGTCATCGGCTGCCAAAGGGGTCCCGCCATCTTTGCCATCATTGAAAACGTCTTGGTTGTCACACAGTTCTGCTGTGTTCCCCTGGGTTGCCTCCAGGCTGCCCGCCTGAGGGCTCCGCCTCCACCCTGCCCTCGGGCCGTCTGCCTGAGGTCTCTGGCTCCACCTCTGACTCTGTCCTGGCCTCAGGCTGTCACCACCCTGGTCTGCCACTCCTCAGCAACTGTCCCAGGCTTCCACACAGTATTGAAGAGACGTGTCCTGACAGCCCCTCAACACACAAAACCTCAGCAGCAATGATGAGATCTGTCCAGAAATGCTGAACATAAAGACAAGACAAGAAAACTGACTACAAGATCATGTTCTGCACCAGGTACAAAAACAGCAGATCTAACAATCATCTCATGAACTCTCCTCTTTTCCTGAATTACTAACTCAGCTTGTGGTTTTGATTGCAGTTGTATAATTTATGATCTGTTATCTGGCAACTGGCTCAAAGTTCAACTATTAACAAAGACACTCAGAGTGAAACTAAACACAAACAGACTCATAAAACACAGACTGCTGTGAATAAAGGTTGATTTATTTTTATATATTTATACAGTTTTAGTTTTAATTAAAATCATGCTCATTTGTAGGTTTGGGTGAATGTGGAGTTCTTACTACACGACTTCCGAAACAAACTACATGTAATTCCTGAGCACTGACTCTGCAGTTTACACACCAGTGTGAATTAAGGTCAAACCCCGTCAATGATTTACAGAATCTGATGAACTGACCGACTCATCATGCAGCAGGTACGTCGTCCTTTATTTTTCCCTTTTCTTAAGATTAAATCAAACTTTTTTTTTTAAGATGTAGGGGATGAAGAGGGAAACTACAGTTTGATTCAGTCCAAAGTAAAGCATTGATAGTTGATGTTGGTTTTTCTGTGTGTGTTTAAAAAGGAAAGGAAGCGTGTTAGTTTTGAAGCCAAACTTGCCGTCTGATTCCTAATAAAGGGTATTACATTGTGTGTTCATTTTAACACACTGCACATTTGGTTGGCGTGTGTTTTGTGGGTGATCAACAAACAATAATTGCGTAAATGGATGGTTTGGTGTGTTTCACTGGTTTCCACCGTGAGAGAGAGGGGCGCCCTGGGGCGGCTCCTCTCCTCCAGGTACCTGCAAAAAACCCAGTTAAACATGTAATGTTGGTGAAAAGAAGGAAATAAGAAGATCAGTGTTAATTTTCTTTAGGCTACAGCTGCTGTGAATGTTTTGTTTGGCTGCAATACATTTGTTTTATCATGGTGCTTTTCAGCGTTAAGAATTATTGAATGAAAATAAAAATAAATGCTTCCCCCAAAAAACTCGAGAAATGACTTTAAATCAGTTGTCAGTCTGTTTCCTTTGACTGGACTAGTTTCTTTGCCAAAAGCATATTTTTCCATATCATGTATCTCTGGTCTCTGTTGTTTTTCAGAACATCAGGATGATTCCTCACAGGACTGGACTGTTCCTTCAATCTCCAATCAAAATTCTCTGTGTTTTGGTTTTTCATCTTCTCCTGACAGACTATTGTAGAGGTGAGACACACTAATACAATCTGTCAAGACCACTCAGATAAAATACAATTAACCCACAATGTCATATTTGTGTCGTAGCGGTTACATTTGTCACATTGTGAGTCCTGAATGTGGTGGTGGTGGATACAGTCTTTGAGTCACCATCTGTATGTATTTCCAGGTGAGTCTCAGTTGATTGGTCCGTCTCAGCCAATAGTGGCAACAGTTGGCCATGATGTCATTTTGCCGTGTCATCTGGAACCTGCTGTGGATGTTGCTGGCATGATACTGGAGTGGACGAGACCTGACCTGGATCCTGTGTTTGTCTATGTGAGACGTGGTGGTCAGGACTTTGTACAAACGAAACACCCAGCGTACAAAGATCGAACATCAGTGTCCATCAGTGAACTGAAACACGGAAACATTTCATTGAAACTCTCTGCTGTCAAACCTTCTGATGAGGGGACGTACCAGTGTTACATCCCAAAACTGGACAAAAGATCTTCAGCTGAACTTGTCGTTGGTAAGTCGACTCACACTGTATCGACATAGTGCAGTTTGTTGTAGGGTTTTATCTTACGCTGATCTAAAGGTGAAAACACAAGGTGCAATGAATTTCAAATCCATCTTTGCAGTCTTGCACCAGGGGTGCAGGAGTATCCTGCCCTGTCCCGCCTCTTAGGCCAGCAGCACACAGCAGGATACACCTATCAGCTGTGCACGAGTGCCTTGATTAATTCAGGGGTGTGTTTTTAGGCCCAAAAGCGACACCATCCTTCAGTGAATTTTCCCCTGAGGGTTTACGAGACCAGGTGGTCTACAGGAAATCATTTTAAGGTCATGCTACAGCAGAGAATGGACGCATGGTTGTGTTTTAAAATGGAAGAGGAAACCTGGAAAGATAAATATTCTGTGGGAGGTCTGGTGGATCACCACTCAGGAAAAGGAACACAAGAAACACAAGAACATTTGGTATATCTTACTGTTAAATGCATCAATTTGGTGCACAATTTAATCATAAACACACTGGTTGACGACACAGAAAAAACTGTCACAAGGACAAGGATGGGAAATGAGACCTAGCCTAGTTCTACAAGGGTCCAAAAGCATACAGTGTAATACTTTTCACATTATTTTGAAATTTGAAAAACAGATTTTAAGCACAAGGTGGTAGATCTTGGCGCACACACTGTGCATCTCAATGCTCACATTATTTTGGTCCATGTATGTGCAGCAGCGCACCAAGCAAAAGGGCTGAGTGAGACTGAAGGAAAATATAGAACAGTGGGGGATGTAAAGCTGTAGTCAACCATTGAAAGTCTTGGTTGGTTTCTTCAACTAATCACTTGGAAAATAACTGCATGTTATCTCTACCTGGTAACTGATCCACTGTTCAGGAGTCTATGATGCAGAGGATAAACCACCGGCTTCATCATATTCAGTTATTAGATTTATCAGTTGTACATTTAAATTTGTGCACCTCTTTAAATGATTGATTTACTGTTTTTTCTCTTTGCTCAGAATCAGGCAGCCTTTCGTCGCCTGCTGTTGTTTTAGAAGGGTTCAGCAGAGGAGGACTGGTTCTACAGTGTGAGCATAAAGGCTGGTATCCAGAACCTGAGGTGTCCTGGCTGGACAGTGAGGGACACGTCCTCTCTGCTGGACCTACAGAGACAGTCAGAGGTCCTGATGGTCTCTATACTGTCAGCAGCAGAGTGACTGTGGAGAAGAGACACAGAAACAACTTCACCTGTAGAGTCCAGCAGAAGAACATCAACCAGACCAGAGAGACACAGATCTGTGTTTCAGGTAGAAATGATCATTTTCATGACGTGTTTATTGTTTTATTCTAAAATATCCAAGGTCTATTTTTCTATATTTCTCATGTTATTCTGTGTTTCATCATTTCAGATGAATTCTTTGAGCTTCAGTCCAGTTCTTCTTCTGTCACAGTTGGTTTTGCTGTTAGTTTGTCTGTTTGCATCCTGATTATTCTGATACTCGTCTTTTTATTCTGGAGACAAAACAGAAACAGTAAGTCACAAATGAATTGTTGTACTTTGTAAATGTCAAATTATTTTCAAAGATTTTCTGGGAAATAGTGACATTAGTGGTGATATTGTTTAAATGTCCTTTGATTTAAATGTCAGTGGTTAGACTGACATGTCTCATATGCTGTGATACTGTCACAAAATGTTAGTAAATGTCTTTTATACTTTAACTTTGTGCCCTTTATGTTTACACAGAGATCAAGAACAAAGAGAGAGAAGAAGAAGAAAGAGAGAGAGAACCACTCAGGACAGATGGAACAGTTCAGACAGAGGAGAAGGACAAAAAAGGACAAAAGAAGAACAAATATGTGAGTAAAGAAACAAGTGCACAGTGAAAAGGATTTAATTTATTCAAAGTGAGTCTTTGCCGTCTTGCACCAGGAGCACAGAGGTATCCTGCTCTGTCCTGCTCCCTGATGATAAATGTGGATTTGGACATATCTTGAACAAACTTGTGCTTCAGATCAATGTAAGATTGAGCTGAAGAGTTCTGAGCAGCAGAGGTCTCGTGTCTCATGTCTCTGGTTGAAGTAAAAGGCCTGCTTCTTTCTCTGCAGCATCCTTCTGCTGTATGAGAGACAGATCTGATCATTGTGGAGTCAGGTTACACTCCAGAGGTGGTAGATTTGTGCAGATCTTTCTGCCCATCAGAAGCTCTGCTGGGATCACACGGGTTTGACGTTGACTCGGAGGTTCAGAGGAACCAGCAGAGGATCCTTTTCATGACCTGCACAGCCTGTTCTGCCTGTCCGTTCCCAGACGGGTGGTGCAGACTGCACGTGATGTGTTCAAAGTCATATTCCTGACTGAATTTTCTTGAAGGTTTCTCACAAAAACTGTGGTCCGTTATCTGAGCAGACTGTGTAACAGTCAACTTAAATCCAGCTCCCTCCATCCTCTTCAGGACTTTCTCCAGATGTGCATCCTGCTCCTGCATGCTGGATCCATGGATCATCACATCATCCATGTAGACCTCCACACCGCTGAGGTCCAACAGTATTTCTTGCATTTTCCTTTGGAAAATCTCTGGTTCTATGCTGACGCAGGTGTGATGAATGAGATAAAATGATCCCTGTTTGTTCATTTGTTTAATCTCAGACCTCCATGACTGATTTCATTTTCAGTGTCTCCTTTTGTTGAATCTCCTGCGTACAGACTCTTGTGCTGAGCAGCCTGTCTTCTCTTTATGTCGTCTTTTCTCACATCTGGTTCATCTCTCATCACCTCTTTTTGTTTCATCTCTCCATCTTTGTTTTGAGCTGCTCCCTTTTCTGTCATATCTTCCTGTGAGTCTCTTGTCTTTTTCTGCTGCTGGTTTATCTCCTGGATGTTATGTGAGGGCTCCCCCTGCTGACTGATCTGTCACCTCACATCTTCTGCATGTCTGACATCTGTACATCTACATCCAGTGTGAGGTCTTTAATCAAATGCAAATCTCTGCACTCTACTAGCTAGTATTTGTTGGGTTCACAGGAAAGCACAGTTCAGACAGACTGAGGGATGAAGAGGAAAGAAAATGTCAGTGGAGATTAAAGTAAGAGAAGAAGAGCAATGAGCCAAAAACACACGAGGAAACATGGTGCCTTCATTAATGTGTCTCACCTCTGTCTCCTGTCTGTCTGTCTGAGAGTTCTGAGCAGCAGAATAAACTGAGAATAATAATCTGTTACCTTCTGTCTTTTCTTTAAGGTTAAAATCAAACAAACTGAGCTGCAGCAGCTTCATGAAGAGAAACAGAGGAACCAAGAGGAGCTGAAGAACCTGAAGGAACAACTGGAGAAGAAGAACAAAGAGGTTGATGTCTTCATCTTCATCTGTCTGTATTGATGGTGTCACAGCTCAGGAAGAACACAGGATTTAAAGAGATTTAAACTTTATTTACTTTCAAACTGAGGAAAAAGTCAGTCAGTCAGTGTTGGTTGTGTGGTGCTGAGAAGGTAAAACAGAAATACTTCAAAGGTGCTGATGATGATGATGATGATGATGATGATGAGAAAAGGAGCTGACTGAAATAAACAGTTATGTCAGGTTAAGTGCTGCTGTCATGACTCTGATGTTTATGTGTCTCTTCATATTCTTCCAGTCAGAGTTGGAGAGACTTCGAACCAGTCGACGTTTCTATGACTTACTTCCTCAGGTAAGTGATCTACAATATATACAAAGGTCTTAGAGGATTAAAGTCTTAAGACTCAAAGCTGCAGCAGACTCAGTGGTTTTCACTGTTAAACAGTCTCTCTGTGTTTGAATGTGGACTCTCAGACAGCAGAGACACAAACAGATTCATTTTGTTGGTACTTTGACTGAAACATTAAAGTCGTCATGTTGAAACTCATCTGTTCCTGCTGCAAAGTCTCTCTGCTGCAGTCTGACTAAAATTATTATTATAGATTCAACACTGTTCAATTAGTTGGTGGATTTAAATAAAAAACTGAATGAAAGCAAAGATAACAAACATCCATGTTGTCTGTTTGTTAACAACCAACAGTCAGATGACAGGAAGTGCTGTGAGGCCAAAGAAGAGCTGAAGAGGACCAGAGAACAACTGGAGGAAAAGACTTTACGGCTGGAACAGACTACAAGACATGTACACACACACACACACACACACACACACACACACACACTCACAGTTGTTGTAAGAACAGTAACACAGTGTCAGATCTTCTGCTGTAGAACATCAGAACCTCAGCAGAGAGTAAATAATGTGTTGAACCTCATCATGAATCAGCAGTCAGCTGACTGACTGAGTGAAAACAGACAGACTGATTCTCTGCTGGTCTCTGATCAGTTTTATAAACTGATTCACACAAAAGGTTCAAACATGACCTCTTCACCTCTGTTACACTTGGATTAAATCAGACCATGTAGAACCTTCCTGTCCTGTCTTCTTGTTGAACATGTATTGTGTAATAATAGAAACATGTGTGTGATGTTCAGTCTCTATCTTCTCTCTGCTCTCAGTTGGATCAAGTACGAGCTGCTGAACAGAAGCTCAGACAGGAGAAGCAGAGGTGTGAGGAGGAGCTGCAGCAGCTGAAAAAGGAGCTGGAGACCAAAAACAAAGAGGTTCATCTTTTATTCATCTTCATCATCTCATCAAGACAAAACTACATCAACTTTTATTATGAATTATAGATTTTAAGTTTCACATGGCTGTGCAGGAACAATGAACACAGATGTTAAATCTCTTTTCATCCTGTTGTACAGTTTGAATATTTGTTTTCAGATCAGAGGTCAGAATCAGTGTTTAAATGAGTGAAGCACTTCAGAGATTAGAACAGTCAGGAAGTCACAAAGTTAACCTGACTGAGTCTGAACAGTTTTCATCACATCATCACACTGAGAATTCATCCAGATGTTAAATGTTTATGTTTACTGAAGGAAATGTATATATGATACAGATCAGATCTGATGATGAACTTTTACAACCTAAACATTTGTTCTTTTCTCACTTTGACACAATCTGATAATTTAATTTAACTGTCTCAGTTTCTGATGATGCTTCTGTCCATAAAACCTGATGATTTTATTGATGTTCTGTTGTCAGTTTGGTTCCTGAATGATTCATCAGTGTGTTTTGTCTCCTGATCTGCAGGATGAAAGTAAACATGAAGCATCAGTGAATCTTCAGACAAACGACACCACAGAATTTATCATTGATGTCGGCCAAGAAGGAAAATACTTCCACCTGAAAAACACGTCTGGAGAGGTGATGTTGTTTGTGTACTGATTCATCCAGTGTGACCTGTGTCGTATACTGAAATTCTCAGCCAGCTAAACTTTCTCTGTCATTTTTCATCCAAGGAACAGGCGAGGTTGTATCTGCATCGAATTTAATGCCAGAAATTGTGAAACTGCAAAAAAATACAGAAACAATACATATTACTACAAGACAATATAGCTAATACAAGTTTATGTAGCCTAGCTTACTACAGAGGTAGCGGATCTAGCAGTAACAGATCTACGTGGAAAGTCCGAGATCGCACCTCGCTCGTTTCATTAACAAATCACACAACAATAGACTATGAAAGAGTTTACAATCTACTAACGGTAAATAATGATTTACTTACTCATATTGCCACAATCAAGGGCTAAAAACAAACGTTGGGGAGGACGAGCATAATGCTACGGAGCAGGTACAGGCTAAACAACATCCATGTAGCCTAGATAACTTCCTGTTAGCGGCCACAAACCGTAGAAGTAGAAACACATTTGTTAACGTACTGCGCCCTCTAGAGGCCAAAAAAGGTAACTGCAAATATAAAATGAACACAGTTCCAAGACAGTTTGTGTGTTGATGAAGACTGTAGTTTAACACACAATCAGTTTAACAACACATGAACCAAGTGTGTCTGTAGATGATCCAGATCAGCTGTTTGAACCCCCCCCTCTCTCTCTCAGGACAAACAAATAGGAGGCTGGACGTTACAAATACAGATCAACAACAGAGAACCCATCAAACACAGACTGAAGAACCCATTAAAACTCAGTCATGGACACACTTACACTGTGAGTCTTTTGTTTTCATTTATCAATTTATGTTTTTTAATTTTTAAACATTTTTAAGTCAATTTTTAAATGAAATAAAACTAAAACTAAATGATAATAACTGTAATGATGATGATTCATCATGTAAGTCTGTGATGTTTTCATTTGACAGATAGCAGAGCCAGGTTTCAACAGCCGCTCTTCTCCCTCTGATCTGATATTAGAGGACCTGAAGGACTGGAGGTCTGGAGACAAACTGCAGGTCGTCCTCATCAGCAACTCTGGACAGACTCATCATCTCCAAGTTTATCATCTCTGAAAGATCATAATTATCACAGCTGTCTTATTATTTTATAACTTATCTGACCTTTCTGCTCCTCTAACTTCATTATTCTTCTCATTTACTGACTTTTATCACCAACAAGAAAAAGTTTCCATGTGTAACAGTAACCTGATCTGAAGTCTGTAAATGTGTTTCTGATGTTAGACATCAGGAACAACATGACTCAGATCCTCCTGAACATCAGTTAACATCAATTAACATCAATAAATTAGTATTTTAATGTTGTTTTCAACAATTGAAAACATGGTTTAAAAGGTGGTGAAGAATATTCTCCTGTAAATATCACTGACACACTAAATTATGAAGATTAAAATAAACTAAATGATAATTTCTCTTGATGACTGTCAGATATTGAAGTATTTGATTATTAACTGTGGGCTTCAGTTCTGATTAATTAACCTTTGATGACATCATGAAGTGATGATCTGGTCCTGAGTAACTCTGACTCAGTTTTCTTCTGGAGGTTCTACAGCTCAGTGGTTCTGTTTTTATTAATATATGTTTTCTATTGTTTATTTATACTGTTCATTTTGAATTGATGATTCATTTTTCTGTAATAAACTGATAAAAATTCACGTTTGATTCAAATGTTTGTAAACTACTTTAAAGATTCCAGATGCTGCGTTTTAGATAATATTTGCTTCCTTTCAATATACAAATAAACATAAAGTTTTGTATTTACTGTAAAGTGACACGTGCATGTTGTGATGTTTTGTTAAATCAGTGGTTGACAAACAAATGATTGATGATTCTGTGTTTTCCTCAAATTCTTAAAAGCTGCTACAAGTGATTCTGGAGAAGATAAATGATTGAGTCATCAAGTACAGACCATAGACTGTATATAGAAGTGGACGGAGCCTTCGTGACGTCACCCATTGGTTTCTGAACACCCGTGTCACTGCCCGATTTCCGAAGCTGCCCAATTTGCAGTATGGCCCGTGTGCGCATGCGTGAACGTGCTGCCATCTTGTACGGCAACTCTACTTAGACAAACTTCATTCCGTCGCTGCCCGATTTAGTGTGTGTTTGCTATTTCCAAATTGGTTTGAAGCACCTCCTACGTCCTCCCTCTTAGCTTCCTCGGCTGATTTCGTTTTAGACAGACATACAGGTGGAGAGGGTTTTATAGGTGAACATGTAGTTTAGTCCTGATCACAGCCCTGCAAACGCAGATTAGAGAATGTCTTCACAGTTTCCTGTCCGTGTGTCTGTGAACAGATGAGAGGTTTGGACAGGAGACACCAGGATGGTCAGATTACTGAACAAACCCAAACATGAGAGGAGCTTTTCATCTTTTCTTTTCTCTCTTTGAATGCTGGTGTGTTTTACAGTTGTGTTATTGTGTGACAATGAACTGATTTGTATATATTCTAAATTTTTTCGCACACACGGGCCATACTGCAAATCGGGCAGCTTCGGAAATTGGGCAGTGACAACCCGTTTTGAAGCCTCGAGTTTCAGATTTGGCCAGCGCCATTTTCACAGTTTTGAAACCGGAGGTGAATATGATTGGTTGAGACGGTGGAGTAGGGCGGGACCACAGACGGTATAGTCTATGGGAGAGAGTGAGTGGCACTACCATAGGGCACTACGCCTGTCAATCACGAAACCACGCCCCTAACTATACAGAACTTTAAGCCTTAATATAAAATCAACGAATGGCTTGCATGAAAATTCAAGTCTGGTTCA
>JAJHUR010095336.1:4515-18043 GCA_027495735.1 Lutjanus campechanus | reverse complement strand
TGTGTTCATTCTTGCTGTTTGCCTTTTTTTTAAGAATGTTACACCCACATAATGGCTTGTCTTTGTTTCCAAGACAACTATTGAGAGAACAGCTTTCAGGCACAGAGCGCTGCTGTAAAGTTAGCTCACCACCTGATTGAGCCACACACCAGGCTTCACAACACAAGACTCTTTTTATCAAGAAAAGTAGATGCATTTTACTTTACAGTTCACCAGAAGGCAAAGAGATGAATACTTTTCACTTTTTATGATAATGCTGAAAGATTTCTGTCTCCATTTACTCCAGTTACTTATTGATACTCATTGTATTACCTACAGTAGATGGCGGTTGGCACGTCCTTAATTTGGAGAAGCAGAGAGAAGACAGAAGCTAAATAATACTGCTGTGGACAGGGTCAGTAGCAAAACATATTTTAGGCGCTTGAGGAGAAATTTGGACCAGAATGACAATGTTGTAGTTTGCATGTTTCACATTAATTAGAGTTCAAATAAATGCCTAACGTTCACCAAATGAGCACGTAACAACTCACTTCAACCATAGAACGTGTATTAAATAGGATGTCAAACTATTTAATATACAGTTTATGACCCAACTCACTATTTGGACTGCTGCACTCATTTTTCCATGTGCAATTACTATATATACTATTACTCCCTGAAAGAGGGTTCATAAAAAAATCAATATTTGCTTAGATGTGTACTATATTTAGAATATATTCCTCGTTTTCCTCTACAGTCAGTCAGCCTTTTCATGTGTGAAATCGGTGTTATACAGGTAAAATATTGCTCTCTCCAAAGCAACCAAACTCCTTAAGGAAAATGAGTAATTTTACCTCACATAACATGGGAGTTGCTGGACTACAGCTGCCTTTATCAGTTAGTTAGTTTGTATTCTTGTGTGACTTCAGTGAATCTGAACTAAGCTTTTAAAACACGGGAGTCCCACAGTAACTGATAGAGCGCGTGGTAGACCAGCAATTCTCATGTTCTGCAAGTTAAAATTGGGGATTTTGCTTATGGAGGTTGGTTGGTTAGGAAAGTACGATTTCCAGCGTTTTCCATCAGGAAAGGCTTCATGACTGCAAAGTAAAGCTGTCAAAATATTCTAAATGTAGCAGACACTTAAACTGATATTGTTTTTTTTACATGGACTTTTTTTAAAGTGGCAAAAACACATTTTTCTGCAGACTCTGTTCACAGCAGCTCATTGCTTACCTTCCATGCTGGTCATCTCTGCTTTTCCAAGCTGGAGGCGTGCTAATATATTGTGGTTAATATACCTTTAAGATAATTTAGTGCAGCTCATTCTGAATGGGATTGTCTACCATTTATTGATAGTCTACAGTAGAGCTGTGGCTAATATATAACTACTGCAGCTACAATGACGGAATAAAAGGTCAATCCTGAATGTCACTGTGTGGCTTGAACTTTTCTGCTGTTGTTTGGGCACAAAGCTGCACAAAAAAGGTCTGTACAATGACATTTTTGTTTTTTGTTTTTTGATAGTACTGTAGGAATTGGGAATGTGTGGCATATTTTGGTGTCACACCTACAGCCTTGAAAGGCCAGATCTGCCCCTGGACCGCTTGTTCTGCTTTGGTTGGTGGAAAACTAAAAGTAGTTCATCTCACAGTAGCTCTACTGTTTAATGTGATGGCCTATGAATCCTTTGCTATAAAACCTGAGGGATTTAAAGATAGTTGCAGCTGTTTTCAAGTGAAGCACTTTAGTTAATATCTTATTGAGGAAAAATCAATAGAAGGGTACATGCTGGAGGCTGCTGGGGACTCTGACGTTTGTTAAATAATGCATTCAAGTCATGAAGTGATTACATGTGCATGTGTTTGTATTTCAGAGTCGTCCTCACTGAGGAAGCAGCAGTGAGATCGGTGGCTTCGTGCCCCGTGTTCTCTGTTTTCCCACCACACCCTCCTGACGTTAGCTTGGTTTCAGGGCAGAAGTGTACCTGTCGCCCACCTCACACACAGTGATGTGCTGTTTCCTGTTCTGGCAGAGTTAGAAAGAAATGTGGAACAGGTCGTGCTGTTGTGGTGGCGCCTCCAGTCACCTGGCTACGAATACAACGGAAAGCAGAGGTTTCAGATGTTGGCTGTATTTTACCTCATGTTTAAAAAGCAGTGGTGAGATGCAGGAAAGAAAAAGGTGTTGTTGTAATAATGAAGCAAAGGCAGAAGTGATAGTGTGTTGTAGGAGGTGGCAACAAGATGTAAACCTCAGCTACTATTACCACTTCCACCACTACTGTAGATCACACTCACAACATGTACCTGTCCTGTTTTTAAACCACTGTTTCATCATGTGTAACACTTGTAACAGTGAATCCTGTCTGTTAGCAGAAGTCTTACCTTTCCTTTATACTAGTTAAACAACACCAACTTTAATTTCCCTAATGCGTCAGGTTTACCATAATATTTACACTGTCTGTCACTACTATGGCTGTAGTCAAAATTATTTTATACAATGGAAATAAAAAACACAATTCTGTGCTTAACAAAAGCACAGACAAAACTGTCAATGCTTAACTAACTTTCGAGTTTGAGACTGTTATTCTACATAAACTAAATCAGCCACAGTGCACTGTGTGACTCTACCTGGCAGCCTGAATAGGTGCTTATCAAATTACAGTGTTGCCAGCCAAATGAATCCCTGCAGTTTGACCATTTCTTTTTCATGTACAGCTATATTGCTCGACTTTCGAGTAAATTTAGCATTACACGCAGCAGCAACACAAAGACACACACAGTCACACACCAGCGATGAGGGTCAAGCTGGCTTCCATATACAAAGTGCTAGCGCAGCTCACTCTGCAGTATAAACCTCCACAAAAAGCAACATTTAAAAAAAGTTACCGCCTACTGCTCTCATTATTTAGTTGGCTTCAAATGAGGCTTAACGTTCACACATTTTTCTCTTGACTGCCCCTTGAGACTAACATCGCCCCAGCCTGTGGTAACAGCCACATTAGCAAGATGCTAACACCAAATTCAACAGATTGAAGTCAGATCACCGACAGCCATTCATGTTCCCCTCAACATGAATTGCAGCCTCATATCTTTGGTGAAATTTTTAACTGGCAATACTCTGGTTTGTGACCAAATGCCTCAGCTGTACTTTGTGTTTGTGCTAATTAGCAAATGCTAGCTTGCTCTCTCGCTAAACTAAGAAGTACATAAATATCTGCATTGTTGTAATGAGCATGTTGATGTTATAATTTTGCTCAAAGCATCACTATGACTCAGCACAGCCTCACAGAGCTGCTAGCATGACTGTAGACTAAAACTCTTTATTACCTTGTGGTGTTGTCATGTGGCACAAACTCCTCTTAGTGGCTAAAAGAAACCCCCTTAATCTATTTTCAGATGCATGTACCCAGGTCTGTTTGCACTAATAATATGTTGTTGGTAACATTAGGAGCTGGCTCTGCAGGAGATTACAGCTTCAGCCCCTCTATATTTTTAAGTCAAGTTGCTTGTTGATGTCATGAATAAAATGTTTTGTTTTTTTTCTGTTTATGCTGTTTAATGAAGCCCTTAATAGCCAACTAACTAACTTAACATCACTCAGACTGCCTCACAACCATGACTTAGCTACTTTACTTGAGCAGGGATCAAGATAAAGATCAGAACATCTTTGAGTGTTTATACACAACCTTGAGTGGTTTGTTGTGATGTAAATCAATTTAATGCAGGATCTGCATCTCTCATGTGTCCACACTCAAGGGCCCAAGGGGAATGGCAATACACACAACAAACACCAAGTAGACAAGTTGAACTGACCAGGGATGCTGACAGCAGCCTCTCCCAGTCAGTCGTACCCCTCCCTCTGGACTTGTGTCACAGCCTTTAATTAGTGCAGAAATCCAACCGTGTCCACCGGTGATCCCTTGTTACATTTCACAGGGATTAGTTTGCGTTTACAATCCAACTCAGTACGCCATCAGCCATGGCAAATTAGCTTAGGCAGTAATGGCATGTGGCCTACGTCTTATTCAGTCAGTATTGTATGCTGTTTAAAACATCGAGCTTCTTCTCATTTAAACTGTTTCATCATCCTCCTTCATTCACAGCCTCCCTCTCATAGTAATGTCTGTAGGATCATTATCAATACTTCCCTTAAACCGGAGATTAAGCGGCTTAGTTCCACGCTACTGATTCTGGACTGTGACACTGACCGCTGACTTCCTGTGTGTGTGCGTGTGTGTCTGTACACGAGCATACACATACGTTACATAAGGTGCATAGCCAGGCTTGTGTGCTTGTGGGGATTAGTGTAAACCCTTGGATGAAGTGGACATTACACACCGCTAAAGGGATTTCCTACCTACTGTACTGCAATTTATATAGAATATGTTATGTTTTGTCTTTTTTCATGTATGCAAATATAAACGCAGCACTTTTGTTTTTGCTCCCATTTTTCTCAGGCTGTACAACTTAGACAAACAAAAGGTTTATTTCGCCCAAATTTTATTCACACGTGTGCTTAGTGTGCTCTTCTCCTTTGCTGAGATAATCGATCCACTTGACAGGTGTGGTATTTAGAGATGCTGATGAAACGGCATGATTTTTGCACACGTGTGCCTTGGAGTAGTCACAATCATACAGATAAATAATTAGTGGACGGAGTGTCTGTGACATTATATAACCCATAGGTTTCTAAAGAGTCGTGTTGAAGCACAGTATGCCGTTGCTACCTTGATAATTCCTGACTTGGCTAACTGGCAGCTAATCCAAAAATGGTTAAAGAGGTGGAGCGTGGGTGGAGCTGAGACAGCCAAATGAAGTGGCTATCTAGCATCTAGCCGTCTGAGATAAAAGCACCTATCACTGAAAGCAGACATGCCCGTAATTAAGCATAAATTTAAGCCTTAATATAATTAAAAACGGGTGAGTTATATGAAAATTCACCCCCTTACAATTTTCAAGAATGGGGAAATTAGCTATAGAGACCAAAACTGTTTTTTATACCAGGCATTAAACATATATTTATGCAGTAGAATTGGACATTTTAATATGGGAGTCTATGGGGATTGAGTTGCTTTTGGAGCCAGCCTCAAGTAGCCATTCGAGGAACTGTAGTTTTTGGGACTTCTTCTTTGGCTTCACTTCTCGGCAACAGGGGTTGCTGCTTGGTCACAAGGCACTGAACTACACAGGGCTGCACATACCAAAGTTTTTCCCAGGAGGGTAAAGTCATGACTCACCCAACTCTGCCTTTGTTGGCGGGGTTGGTTAGATTTAGGCATGACGAGTGATTGGTTGGGCTTAGCCTAAGGATATCATGGGAGTGAAATAGCCATATTTCGGTGCCTAATAATATTTTTTCAAGATCAAAATGCACATTTTAGGGTGTCCTTTTATTGCAACCAGTCCAAGACACAATAATGTGCAATAATTATGCTCTTTAATCAGCATTTCTGTGTGTCACACCTATCAGGTGGAGGGATTATGTTGGCAAAGGAAGTGCTCACTAACCCAGAGTTTAAATAATTTGTGAGCAAAATACAAGACAATTAAACCTTTTGTGTGCATAAAGGAAATCTAAGATCTTTTACTTGAAAAATGGGAGCAAAAACAAAAGTGCTGTGTTTATATTTTGGTTGACTGTCGATGAGCACTGCTGTACAGGTCTGGAGTGATGCCTCTCTTGCCTCTGGATACCGTTTCCACTTCCTGACTCATACTGTGAAGAGGAAATGGGACATGCGTTTTGAGTCAGATTGCCCCATTTCCACAAATCAATATCAAAATTAGGCTACATAGGGTGCTGTTGTCTCATTTTGACACTCTGCTTTGTGAAACTGTTTCAGTGTTACTCATGTCGTGTTGTTTCTCTCATCAGCAGGACACGTCTGTCTATGAAAAGGAGAAGGACATCATCTCTGTGGTGAGAGCGCGAACTATTTCTTTACATTCTAGAAGTCGTTTCAGTTGTTTTTCCTCTTGTTCTGTTTGTTTCTGTTGTATTATATTTTATTGATAGTAAATATTGGTTTGTTTCCTCTTCTAGTGTCGTCAGTTGGTGGCGGTGTGTGATGAGATCCTGAACTCGAGTCCTGAAGGGCTTCTTACCCACACTGCTCAGCTGGAGAGTGTCGACCTGGTGCCTGTGTCACCCGGTGATCAGCTGGTAAAGCCCTCTTACTCATAATAACTCTGACCTTTAAGCATTATTAAATGCAAATGTTTTTTAATGTCTGAGCTGATGCAAAAGTGCAAACGCCTTTACTCTACTGTGGAATTGGAATCATGTTGATTGTCAAGTGGGTGGACACAGATGAGGAATTTTGTTTTGGTGCATAACTATAAACATAGTAAGTAGAAAAATATAAAGAACGATTACAAGCAAGGGCTGCAAGTGAATCAGCATAAATAGAAATTAAAAAATGACAGTAAAATATGGAAAAATATTGTAAAAATACGTACCATGTCTTATTTAAATTAGTAATTAAAGAGTTGTGCAGGAATGTGCAGAAGTTCACAGTGTATAGCAGTAGTTGAAAGTAAGGACACTTACTCAAGTACTGCTGCTCTTAAGTACAATTTAGAGGTATTTGTACTTATGTTGAGTCTTTTAATTTCAGAAGGAAATACTGTGCTCTTTACCCTACTACATTTAGTTGACAGCTTTAGTTACTAGTTAATTTTAAGATGAAGATTTTACACAATGGATAATGTAACAAGCTTTTAAAATACAACCCATTATTAAAGGGTAAACACGTGGTTTCCAACCTTTTTGGCTTCTGGCATCTTAAAAACAGCGTGTAGTTTGGGGTCAGAGGAGTTGGGGTCTATGACTTAACAGCTCCACCAAATAGTGATTTTCTCCCTCCAAACTTCTCACGTGGGTTCATTTTATTCATTGTTAATATGACCCACCAAAAAGCAAAGATACCTCAACCATTAATCATCTCACAACCCCTCAGATTTACCTGGTGTCCCTGTATATTAAACTGTATGTAAAGTCATTAAAAGTAGCTCCACCTTCCTGACATTAGCGCTTAATACTTACGACTTGGTACTTTTACTTTAAAATTTCAACTACATTTTGCTACTAATACTTATCTGCTTTCACATGAGCAGGATTTTTCATTTATTTTTTTTGTACTTGTAATGGAGTACATTGCTGTATTCGTATTTGTATTTAAATCAAGCATCTGAATACTTGCCCCATCATTGGTATATAGCATAAACACTAACAGTATAATTCCCTGACACTGAAATTGTACAGAGGTTTTCAGAAGGCGGTCTGGAGGCCTTGGGGGTCCTTGGGTGTCCATAGCAACAGAGGGGTTTATTTTGTTTAATTTCAATGATCCATTTGATGATTAGTTAAATAATTAGTTGATCATCAGTGCAGTAGTTGGGAAATATTTTTATACTTCAATTGATAGTTCAATTAATGAAGTGAATTTGAATTTTGGACAGGTAATCAGACATTACATCATGTTTGGGAAATTATGATTTTTACTTCATTGTGAAAATAATTGTGAGATTAATGAATAATGTAAACCGGCAATTCTGATAGTCATACTGTTCAAGCAAGGAGTTATTTTGAATGTAAAGAAATCAGTTAATTTACTGAGGGTCACTCCTAATGACACAAATCTTCTAATAACATTGATTTGAAAATGTTTCACAAACTGTAAATCAACACCAAGATTAAATGTTCACTATCACATTCAGGTTGTTCACTCTGTCACCTCTGTTTGGCCATTTTTAGGTCTTTTTGCAGAGTTATTTTCTGTTCATCTGTGCAGCGTCTCATTATTACCATCATTTTAAAATATCCTCTCACCGTTTTACCGCTTCACCAGTTTCACACATCAGCTTTTATCCTGTATCTTATTTTCTGTCACTCTCTATCTCTCATTTTCAGTATTCATTTTCTGCCTTCATCCTCGCCTGGAGTTTTCATCATCGTTTGGTTCCACTCGTCTCTTCTTTCATCTAACTCAAGGTTCTCTCAATACTGTTCTCTTTATTCTCTCCTAAAACCTCCCTCCTCTCTTGTCTGGTTGTTCATAAACACTTTTCTGTTCCTGCCTCCTCTCCTCTCTTAAAGCCTTAGCCTTCAGATGGTACGCTGGGTACAACAATTAGAGCTCCCTCCTTTGCCTGTTTCCTACATCATCTAGTGTCCTTTTCACTTTATGTCCACAGTCGAGAGCAATTTTGTTACATACATTTTTTCCAATTTCCTTCTCCTTTGTGTACTCAGTCCATTAGGTAAAAATCTCTCATGTTAGATGATAATAGCTGGTCCATTTCCTTGAGCTCGTTCACTCGCTCTATCGGCCTTTCTAATCATCTCCGTGTGTTGTCTTAAAAGCTCATTTGCACATTTTCTAGCTCCGCTTCATCATCTGTGATGCTGCAGACAAGCATACAGTACTTTTTTCTTTTTTTGTTTTGTTTTGCAGAAGTGTCTTTGGTGGTGGCAGCTGCGTAAAGGGAGTGGGTTTTAGTGAAACTGTTGGGGGTCATTTTTCACATCGTTTCTACAGTGGAAGTGGATAATTTTTACAAATGTGCTCAACAACCAGCAACAAAACAAGAAATTGATTGGAGCACATCACTGGTAATGAGGTCCGCCTTCTAAATGATAAAAAGTAATGGGAACTAAAGACAGACAGAACAGGAAGTGAGAGGCAGGAAGAATTATAATTCACATACGCTGAATGCACAAAACATGATGACGCACACTTGTTCAATTCAAAAATTAAATTTGAATCTACAAGTAAAAACTGTATTTTCCCTCTTTCATTGTCCTCAAATTTAAATTAATTCCCTAAAGAGATTCCACTGAAGAGAAGTAGTAAGTAATTTTTAGGCTTTGAGCTTTGTCCATTGTGGTTTATATGTTCAGTGCTGGGACATGACTAACAAAATAGTGACTCAGCTGGTACCATAATCTATTGTTGGTATTTGTCTTGGTTTAAAGCACAGGATGTGATGGTTTTTATGTTTTTGTGAAAGTATAAAAGCCTTTTAAAGAAAAATAACAGGGTAGTTAGCACAGATGATGAATATTTTACTACATTATGTTGTTGTAAAGTTGTCTCTTGGAACTGCAGTGCCAAAATGGTTTATAACAAACTATAAAGTTCATTTTATTTGTATTGATTGAATTTATTTGCTCAGCAGTTATACATACAATAAATATCACAGAGGCTAAAAACACAGGGCTTATTTCCATTGTGGTCCTCAAGTATAACACCTAACACACCACAAGACAGCAGGTAAAGACAATACTATCAACATAAAAGATATGTTGTACGGCAGGCAGCAGGAAGGCTATGTCAGCATGCTCTTGATTTCTCTATATTAAAGGCTAAGAATTACAATTGCATATGCTACATGAGGTACTTATCAGTGGTTAGTGAAGGTCGACACACCCCCGGTTTGGAGAAGCAGCAGGAGTATCGGTGTAGGAAGCAAAACAATGAACGGTTGTGGAGAGGATCAGCAGCAAAATGTATTTTAGCCACTTAAAAAAGGTCCCCCTAAAAAAAAATCAATATATCAGTGTAAGTGTGTTCTATATTTAGAATATTTTCACTACTTTACCTTGCAGTGAAACAGTCTTTTCTGACAGGAAAGCAAAATATTACCAACTTCAAAGCAACCAGACTCCTTTGGCAAAAAGAGCAATTTTACCTCACAGAACACAGGAGTTGCTTTCTACCACCACCTTGATTGGTTAGTTAATATGAGTTATTGTGTGACTTTCGTGTTATAAAAGGATTGTTCAGATACACCGAAGTAACACAATAACACAAACAAAGAAACCGATCATGGCAACAATAGACCGGCAACTCCTGTGTTCTGTGTAGAGTAAAATTATGGTTTTTGCCAATGGAGTTTGGTTGCTCTGGAGAGAGTGATATTTGGCTTAAATAACAGTAATTTCCTGTTGGAAAACGCTGTCTAAAGCCAAAGGAAAGCAGTGAAAATATTCTATTATATCAACTGTGTATATTGTCATTCATTATCTGTCAAGCCTCCACTTGTGACTCCTATCTAATCAATATATTGGCCTATACTATATTGCATTTATGGGTGATTAGGAGGAAATGGTGTCTGTCTTTTCAGTTCAAAGTTTAAATCCATTCCTGTCTCTGTTGTCATGTGATGTGTATCGATTATGTGATCTGGGCTCTTCTTGGTTGTGATTAGTTGGTATGGGGAGCCATGCCCTATATGACTTGAAATAATCAATCAAGGCCGGCTGACGGGTAATTACAGACTGAAACATCTATATATCTGCAGACGGACGTCAATATCTCAGTGATGACAAGATAGAGCGATGTTTATGAGTCCATTAGTGTGAATAATTTTGACATTGTGTATTGCGAAGTTGTCATTATATGCTTATTTATCAGTCTGAAATGTTCTCAATGTAACATCTTTCTGTTTCCGTCTGTGTCTTAGGGGATTGAGATAGCGTCCACTGGCTCCAGTAACCACTACGTGACCGGAACTGCTGCTGAGGTCAGACTTCATCGTCAGTCTCATTTACTCTCCTGCTTTCACTGTTGACTCAGCTCACAAACCACACAGTTAACCATGGCTGTCATCTCAGTGCTCTTAACCAATCCTCTGAAGAGCGGCATGACTCAAACCTCTGCTCCTCTTCAACTCCAGACCAAAAGGTTATCTTCGATTACAGTTTGTCTTTTTGAATAGAGCCCCATGAAGAGACATCCAGACTGCCTTACAGTGTCTCATTTTTCAACTGGTAACAAGCTGTGACTCTATGGCTCAGGTCTGTCACATATTTCTGCAGGAGATAACACTCACGCTCACACTTACAGTTCTCCTTTTGGATGGTTTTCATCTGTTAAAAACACAGATAGTACACTTGTTGTCTCATCTAGAAGGAACTGGAAGTACTTTTTCAGTTGTGAGGAGCAAAAATAAAGCAGAAGATTTATCAGTTTTCCTTTTTCTGGCGGCCTTTTCCCACAAACACCTCTGTTTTTGAGATCAAATACTAATTTAGTGGTTGTTTCCAGTGGAAAATAAATCAGTATACAATGATGTTTTTTTCTGCTCTGAATTCTGCTCTGGACAGTTAAAGTATAAAATTTTAATTTGGATTAATTTATTATGGGAGCATGAGCTCCAGACCAGGCAGAAATCCCCTTGGAAGTACTTTTGTGTGACACATTTTATTTTTAGCTGTTGGCTTATCTTTCTTTGCTGCACTGCTTTGAAATTGAAACCAATCAGAGCCCATGTACTGCAAATACTTTGTATTTATAAATATCTGCTTGAGGCTGATGACTGCAAACTGCTTTGTAAACAAAGACACTTCCAACCTATCAGTTCACAGCACATCACAGCTTATTTTATTTTCATTATTAACAAGGTACTTTCCATTTTAACTTTAAAGATGCAGTAAATGATTATGGAGAAATATAGTTGATTGTTGAGTCTCTTTCCCAGGTTGTCAAATCATTGATGCGTAGAGTTGGTGCCCTGTAGTCTTGTCATGATACTGAAATTTCTATACGATACCTTGTAAAATATCCATATTTGCTACCATTTCCGATACCACAGGGGAAAACTGAGTCAGTGTTGAGGGCCTAAAATTTTAGATTTTTATTAAAAGTTAATATAACTAAGCTATAACATGACAATGGATATTCAACCGGAGCAAATGAGATGAGGGACAAGAAGGAGACAGCACTGTGAGCAAGGGAGAGGAGGCAGGAAAGATATACAACAGGCAGCAGGGAGGATATGTGAACGTGCACTTGATTTCACTATATTAAAAACTAAGAATTACAAGGGAATATGCTACATGAGGTACTTATCAATGGTTTGTGTGGTTCCACATAGTTCCCACAGTTCTCACATAGTTAGGGACTATGTCAGAACTCACTGTCAGAGAGAAGAGAGAGCAGGAAATTACAGTGAGTACCAGAGTATCGATACTGAGAAAATTAGTATTTAAAATGGCTTGAACATGGCTGATTGTTAGACTTGTTGTGGGACTGTGGCACTTCCCAGCAAGGTCCTGTATGCCCAAGTCTATGGTTAGCGGAGGAAAAAAATGCCAGCTTTACCTCATCATCACATCGCGTTGCAAAGTCTGCATATTGTAGCCAGCTCGTGGTGAGCAGGGTGTCCGTGGCAGGAGGAGGAATAATCTGGTGGATTGTGTATTTCCCAATCAATGTTTCATGCTGTTGCATTGCTCTGTTGACAATGGATCCAGATAAAAAAAACACGAGCTGAAACTTGTTTACCCTACTACTCCTTTCACCCTCTCTTATCAGTCAACCAGCAGCGCATGTTGTCCCGAGGATATTTTTTTAATAAGTGCACCAGCTAATATAAAAATAGATTTTTGTGTCCCTTTAATTCCTCATTGAAATGTTTTCCCTGTGCATTTTTGTAAGCTTCAATCTGTTTTATCCTGTAACTGTAATGCACTCTGACCGACCAAGGAAAAAGAAAAGAAAGCTCAACTGGAAGAAACTCAGTCGACTACAGCTGCTCGGACTAATGATTTGAATCATCAGGGGGCAGCCCTGCTGAACTGTTTTGGGGTTGTGGGGAAAACAAAACAGTATCTTTACAGAGCGAATCGAACTCAGAGATTCTATTTATTTTATGCACTGGTATCAAATCGATATTTGTTATCAGCAAAAACACAAAGTTCAAGTATCCAAATCATAGCGGGAAGGCAAAAATGGCGTTGGAACATCTGTATTGATTGTTAAATCTCATTCTTAGGTCATCAGATATTGACCATTTGGGAACCACTGGGAAATCTAATACATTCTGGAGGATTTATTACATTAAAAGCGGTGAATTGCTTTAGTATGCAGTTTTAATTGATTTGGCTTCGCTGCAAAAATAAAATCATCCCATGGAAAGAGCAGAGATGCATGATTTTCTGAGAAAAGATCAGTTCAGGATCAGGGGGCTTGTAAAATAAACAGTGCAGCGATGGAGAGATGGAGAGATGGAGGAGTGTTTATCAGACAGAATAAGGAGGGCTTGTAAAGTGAGTGTGAGGGTAGCTCAGCTGCCCTCTGGGACAGAAAGATGGAGATGTTATTTTTCCATGATGTCAACAACAAAGAACCCTTGACTCCCCTGCTGCTGCAGTTACTGTACATCACTGCGACTGGCTGCTAATAAGAGACGTGACCACTGCCCACTGACACACACAGCACAGACTGTATCATTTTAAAATCAACCTGGGCACTATAACTGTAATGTGTCCACAAAGTTATTATTGCATTTCAGTGGATCACCTCAGTATTTCCTCAGGACATTACGGGTGGGCGATATGATGGTACTGCAGGAGAATATAAGTTTTACTGTCAGATGTTTTCCACATCCTGGTAGCTGTTTACTGTATAGTAACACTTGACTGGGGTGGGTCGATTCTCTAAATACATGATTTGATTTAATTTTCAATTTTAAGGTCACAATTTTATTTATTTTTTGATTGAAAGATATTTCTTTTTGCACTGACAGCTGTGCCAAAG
>JAJHUR010095334.1:0-56915 GCA_027495735.1 Lutjanus campechanus | reverse complement strand
CCATATTTCACAAATTGATTTTAAAAACTATTTACTGAACCACATGGCCTCTGAGATTTCAACACTGCATGGGTTCGAAGCTCCTCTCCTCTTTACCGTCATTCAGTTCAACACCTGAATGATGAACACACAATAAAATAAATATCAAAAGTTCAGCTGATTGTTGTTCATCCCTTTCAGACCAACCACAGAGCCTCTACTCGTTGTCCACTCAGTCGCTCTACTTATCTGACATCAAACACCTTCTACTTGACATAACCTCCACCATCACTCTTCGGTGTGTCTCTCTCTGTGATAATAATGTGGTGTTTTGAGAGTCGTAACCAAAAGTAGTCCTGGTTGTGGAATGGAGCTGCTGAGGCAAGCTGTGGCCTCTCTCACTCCCACTGAAGAGCCGCTGCTGTAGTGTGGCAGGCAAGGCAGCACACTCTGCCTCCACTCTCTATTATGTAACAGGTGGAAACACACACACCCACGCACCCTCTCTGTCTCTCTCTCTCGAACAGACCCGCAAACTTGTACACACACACACACAAACCTCATGGCGACGATGACAGGGACACATTTAGAGTGCACGCAGGAGCACTTCCATTATACATTCTGTACATCAGAATGTATGCTCTGAAATTGTTTTTATAGATGAACACATTTTCAGCTCTATGCTCTTTCCCAGCCACAAACCATAGGCCAGGTTTAAAGTGCAGCCTGTAGTGCACAGTGAGTGATACGGACACTCTTTAGAGACCTGACGGCCCTCAGGGAATATCATCTGTCTCAGCATCATGTGTTCTACACCTCAACACTAAGTAACACTTTATAATAACCATCATTAATAAAAGGTAAATTGATAGTTAATTAAAGATTAGTCAATAGTTATTTCAATGTTTATCAAATGATCTGTAAACATTTAAGAAATCATTACACAGAGAGGTGGACCAGATATTTATTACAATTTGTTGTTAATGGTTATAAATTTGTAAACCCTCTGGAAACATTATTTGGATGACTACTATAAAGTTGCAACTGATGATTATAATACCTTAACTTTGGTTAGATTAAGTTAGGTTACGTTATATTATGTTACGTTATGTATATCGGCCTCCAATATTGCCTAAAATGTTAGTATGGTATCAGTGAGTACACGGGTCTATGCATCTGTTCCGTACCACATAATTTATTAAAGGGATAGTGTATAGATCACAGTCCAGTTCAAAATGAAAACTACACATTTTCCCACGGTCTTTCTTGCAGTAGAATCCATCAGAACTACTTTGCTTCTACTACAGAAAGAAAATAGTTCCTACATGCGCCTGCTCACAACAAGGTATGTGGATTATCTTGAGTAACTGGGTCATTATTTTTGGAAAGAGACACCGGTTTTGAATTTTTCAAATGTATTTTTTTGGTTCTTTGAGCACCACACGCCAAGTGGCATTTAGTCTCATTATACTGGAGTAAAGACGACATCATACGGCCAATATCTCTAAAGCTCTGCAACTCAAACCCAAAAAGTATAATGCATAAAAAGCACTACAGGCCAGGGTAAAAATATGTATTTTTGATTCTGGGGTGAAGTGTCACTTAAGACCCTAAAAGAGACCCTGCTACTTATGAGAAGTGTCCCGTATGCCATTTTTTCCCTGTACTAAAGTCATTCTCTGTATGTATTTGTTCATGTTTTACAAAGGTTTTAACTTCAGTCAGGCCATACAACAATGACAGGAATCACATCACACCCACCCATCCAGTAAACATCTGTTAAAAAAAACTGAAAGTTTAGGGAGGCCTGGGTGATAAAAAACATAGTCACATCTATCAGTGATAGACACGTCATCAATAGCAATAAGACAGTAGTTCAATAAAATGTTCAATAGTTTCTCTTAAATGCATTAAATGGAAATCATCATGAAAATACATAACAAATGTGGCCATAGAGCTTATAGACAGTTCAGGTATTGAAATCGGAATCTCCACCTATATTTTGAAAGTCTACCCAGACGTTGCTTATTTATTATTGGTTGCTTACCTATGGCATCATAGTTTGAAGCGTAGGGCCACTGACCAAACTGCCATATTTGACGAGGTGGGAGTAAGAGTTGCTGTAAAACATTGTTATTCCAAAACTGCAACGGATGTTTACAAAACTTTACAACTGCTTAATAAATGTTTAATGGAGCATATATAAACATAATATGAATGTTTATTAACAGAAAAATAACTCTTAACTAAAGTTTAATTAACTATCAACAGTACCATTTATTAATGACAGTTATGATAAAGCGTTACCCAACACTCTTTTTCCTCTCCCAATGACAAATCGGTCATGTAACAGCACCAAACACCTTGACAATTGAACCAAGCTCCACCCAGCAGCCCCGTATGGTAACACATGAAAAGTCTCTGTCAGGACTTCAAAAGGCAGCGTGGCAAGCTGGTTAAGGGGCTGATGTGAGTCGGCCTGACAGCGCCAAGCAGGTTGTACTGTATGTCAGCCAGTGATCATCATGGAGGCTGACAGCCTGAGCTGGGCCAGCCAGGCCGGAGAAAAGGCAAGCAGCTCCCAGACAGCTCGAGCGACTGTCACTGAGGACAGGACCCAGGACAGGCTGCCACCACACCACTAAAGAAAAAGCGCGCCATGTGACTCATCTCCATCACTCTTCCCATCACTCTGCTCTGTCGTTGCCTGGAGATAGGGAAGGAGATAGGAAAGGAGGGGAGAGGAAAGAGAGTTTGTTGACTGAGGAAGAGAAACGGGTGAACAGGGCAGAAACAGAGAACAAGCAGAGGGAGGAGGGTGGAGGAGGGTGGTGAGGGGCAGACAGAGAGAGTGATGAGGCGGATAAGTTAATGTGGATGTTAATGTTAATGCTCAGACAATCAAAGCTCCCCTCAGGCCCTGACTACATGCTAGGATCATATTAGCGCTAATGTATCCAGTATTAATGCACAGCCCCCGGCCCAATGAAACCTCAGCAAGGTCAGAATTAGGAGAGGAAGAGGGCACATGGTGCTGCTGCTTAGCTCAGTGCAAGGTCACGAGGATCCAAACATGAATGGGAGGAGATGCAGGGAAAGGGACGGTGGTGGTTGGAGGAGCTGGAGGCACTCGACGATGGGTCAAATGGAGGAGTTGTGCTCCTTTAAAAATCACATCATGGCTGATGAAAACACAAAAAAACTGCGGTTTGTGCCAAGTGTCAGTCCTAAACATTGTCAAAAGCTGCTGCAGAACTCCGTCACCTCAGTGGGGGCCGCCTAGCTAGCTCTGCATGCCGCTGTGTATGAACGAGCCTCTGCATTAGGCTAACATGAATCACACACCACCGTGCTGCAGTACATTAACAGGAAGGCGCCGACCAATGGAGTGTGTTTGCCTTTAACCAAGCATGCGTGATTGTTGTGGCAGATGTGAGAGAGAGTATGTGTGCCTACATGGCGGCAAAGAGCAGGACATATATTTCTGGCTGCTCTCCTACCCTACAGTACAGTTGGGTGTGCGTGCTCATGTATTTGGGGAGTGCATGTTTGCTTTGCGTATGTGTGCTTTTTGCATGAGAGTACGTGCGCGTGCACACGAGACATCAAGGGGTGTTAATTTATTCAAATGAGCTGGGGAGGATAACGAGAGGATGGGGTGAGGGGCGGAGGAGGTGTGTGCAGGGGGGCACCTTCTTCTGCTGGAGGTTCATCTCTCCATTTCTCTCTTTTTCCTCCCCCCCTCACTTGTTTTTTCACGTTTGCAAATGAGACTATTTGCATGGCTGAGGAGGAGGGAGACAAGGGAGATGGGGGGAGGACGACGATGAGACTGAAAAAGAGGAAGAAGAAAAAAGAACTGGAGATAGGGAACGGTGCGATTCTGAGGCAGACAGAACGCCCGCAGACAAAAACATATCGTGCCAGGGCGATACCACCACTTCCAAGATGGCTGCCGCTGGAGGCGTCCTCTGTGGGACCAACCCAGAGACCCGTTGCTCTTGCTCCACAGTGGGTGACACACAAACACACTTTCTGACTTCGACTGTGTTCCTCAAGCATAACGAGGCGAATGAAATTTGAACAGCTCAGTAAAGGATTAACATTTATCATTTGAATTTGAATATATTAAAGAATGAGCCAGATGAATGTGGTTGTGGCTTTTGCAGAGATATTGATCAGAGATATCTAGTGACACCCAGTGGTCACAATTAAAGATGTTATCATTAGAAGATCTCATGCTAAATCTCCTCTACTGGCTGATCTTTGCTCTTCTAAGTTTTCAGTGCAATAAACTATAGGTGACTCCAATTCCAAGTCTTGGTCCATAGATCAATAATGCCAAAAGTCTGTCCAGCTGATCAGTTCTTGCTCACTTTAAGTAAATTAGGTTGTCCAAAGTGTTAGAAGTAATTTATGTGTTGAATTTAGTTTTAAACGAAAAAAAAAAATTTAAGTCTCTATGACAAAACTTTCCCTTCTTGCCAGTTTCTAAACAATCAGTGGCTCAGTATTGTTCCTGACAAGGCCGGATTACAAACCAAAACAAGTCTGTTGCTCCCTGCATTTCAGTTGGTTTCACAAACGAGACTAATTGCATCTTTGTAAGGGAATCTGCATCACTAAAGTAAAATCAACTGAGGAAAGTCCTGCATTGTGACCTAATCTTTTAGCTGTGGGTCAACTGTAGATTGGCTCTCTGTCTAAATCTGGTGCATATAACTCAATACAGTGTTGGTATCATTAGGGTTTTATTGATACAGATTTAGTTACTGAGCTCCTTATTGACATGTACTTAAATATACTCTTATTGATACTACTCACCACAATTTGGATCAAAAAATAAAGACAACTTGTAAAGATGTGAAAAGATTCAACATTTATTTTATTATTACTTTTCTACATAAGTAACAAATTCAATTGTTTCCTGAGTTACAGCTTTCAGCTGCATTTTCAAAATTTAGAAAAGTGAGTAAAGTAAATAAAAGTAAATTTAGTAAAGTGAGCCCACACTTTTGAACATTTTGCCATTAATTTTTTAGTACAAACCAGTCAGGAACTGGTACTAATTTAGTGCTGGTTCTCAATACTCATCCCTACTCAATAGGTAAAGTTAAAGGTCAAATTTATTGTCAGATGTACAATTATACAATAAGATTTAATCATTTAATCTAGTATTAGGAGCAGTGGGCAGCTGCTGTGCAGTGCCCAGGGAGCTGCCACCCCCAGATCTGAGCCAGTTCCTTTATCAGGAGCACTGACTGAAGAAGTGACTTAGCATACATGTTTTAAATGCTGGGAGAAACCAGAGAAAACCCACTCAAACACAGGGAGAGCATGCAAACAGAAAAGCCCTGCCCAAACCAGAACTGGAACCGCAGATCCTCCTGCTGTGAGGCGAAACTGCTAATCACTGCACTACCGAGCCATGCTAAAGTCATTTTAAGTCAAACAACAACAAACTAAATGACAAACAGCAAAGATGGGACAAGAGTACTGGTTGGTGTTAGGGCGTAATAGTCTGTTCAAATTCAAAATTTACAGTCAATAAGCACAACATATTGTTTAAAGTAGTTTGCCTTGTAATCCAGCAGAGGGCACTCCTAAAACTTCACTATCAACTTGACCTGTTGCATGCCCTATTGACCTATCAGTCAACAACATGAGCTAAGTTATTACAACAAAAAATAGACGACATTAACAAGCAAAGCTCAGTCCTAAGTGGACAATCGCAACACCAAAGCTTTTGAGAAGCAGTGTGTAAAAGTATTTCACATTTGAATCTATTTGAATGAATTGAGTGTCATTTCAAATTTTTTCAAACTTGATTTTTGGAAAAAGTGACGGCCTCAATAGGGCCCTGACAAAAAATGAAGCTGCCATGTGTAGTGCGCGGTGAGCAGCATATAATGAAAACCTGAGGCAACAGAGTACATGCGCAATAGGAGGTCAATGCGCCCCCCCTGACTTCCATACACCAAAACATGTTATAGCTGAATTAATGCCATATGTCTTAAATTACAACAGTATAGACAGGTGTGTTCAATCTATAAACACAACAGAAAGGCAACAGGAGTGTGAACTTGTCACAACATGGTGTATTATACGCGCACAGTGTATACACACACCAAAAGTGGTGGAAACCAACTTGGTGACAATAAAATAGGCTCATGATACAAAAATTAATTGATTAACACCAAAAACTATTTCCACTACAAGTCCATTCATTTTCCTTATTGTGTGTTCCCTACACCACATATCCTTCAAGATACTGTATTATCAATATATATAACAATAATAATAATAATAATAACTAATCGGTTATTGCATTCAAAGTAACTGAGAAATACAGAGCATGTAAACTCAGACTGACAAACTGTAGAAATCTTCAGGACATTTAGAAAAGAATCATGTATAAATAAGGGATGAACAAACAGAAATAAAATTGTTGTTTACACTCACATCTTTACAGTTCTGGTCTGTTACATCACATGAAGTCAACAATAAACAGACAGAAAGGAGAGACAGGCAGGCAGGCAGACAGACAGACAGAAAGACAGACAGACAGAGCCGGCAGGTGTGAGAGGACGTTGTATGTAGAGCTTAGCTGAGGGCAGACTTTCCATCTTGACCCTCTGTGCTTTGATCTTATCACTTTCCCACGCTTTAACACGCCTGTACCTCTGTCTTACTGCTGAACCTGTTCTACACACATACACACAAACACGCACAAGCACACACACACACACACACACACACACACACACACACACACACACAAAACACACAACTCTCAACAACAAAATGTTGTTGCTGCCCAACAGAAAAGCTTATAAGCCTTAAGCTTCTACAACTACAGGAATAACAAACTGGACTTAAAGAGTAAATCACAGTTTATCTTCAGGAAACTGATTCAACTGATTCATTAAGGGGTCACTGACATTCATTTAAAGGACAATCCTGGTCATATTCTAAAAACCCAACAACAAAAAAACAAACTAATTGATCCTTCTAACAAGTACTACCTGTGCAGCCAAAGTCTGACACTGTAGCTTCCTCTGTAATAAAAACACATCAACGAACCACACTGTTGAACTGGCCGACATCTTGTTCCTTCATCCTCATGAACATGGACACTGCAGTTTATTTTGAGTAGATCCCTCGTGCGAGTCAAGTCGGTGCAGCTGCTGTAAATACTCACTGGTGCATAAAGTCCTTGGCTGATGATATGAACACTGTATTTGCTCCTGTTTGAGGAATGTTTGTTAAAAATTACCCTGCAAAATTAAACTCTAAATTCCTGACCTGCATTTTAAGATTTATGGGGCATTTTAAGATTTTTATGGGCTTTGGACTGAGAGCCAAAGATACATTAGGGCAGCACTGAGAGAGGGATTAAGCATGGTTTTCATGAGGTTTAAGATTTTCATGAGATTTGTTAGAAACCAAAGTTGCTACAATAACAAGACTAGAAGTGCACTCAGAGAGCGCAGACCTCCACTCAGGCCATCAGCCAAGTCTTCAATGATACTTAAATTATGCTAGCCCACAATAAACTTTATATAGGTTTATTTTGGTTTTATCGACTTGGGGAAAAAAAACAGTAGACTTTGGGAAGCACAAAGGGTCACCAAATTACGGTGCATATGCAAGCCTAAAAAGCCTTGAAAACTCAACGCGTATCAACGACAAGACTCCAAGACTGTTCAACTCTAAGCACAATCCCGTTGTTTTCGCTCAAACAGAACTTTTAAACCATATCTCTGAAAATGTCTAAACACAAATCATTCACTCATTGATCTCATTCACTTCTCACCTGATCAAACTCAACTGGCAAAACTCTTCATTCATGCATCAGAGCATAAAAGAGGCCTCAGGTGACCTCTACTGTGTTTTGGGAAAATGGAGCAGGAAGGTCAATATAAGGAAGAGTGAGAGCAAGAAGAGGAAGAGAGCGAGGAAGAGGAAGGTGAGCTCATATTTCTAATGGGACTTGCAACCTGACCATGTGTGCGTCATTTTTGATTCGCAGGGTTTTGACAAAATTGTTCATTCTTTTCAGTTTTGTGTTTTGAGTTTTGAGAATTTAGTTTCATGTTTAAACAGTTGAGGAAAACTGTTATTCAAAGGTTTGATGAACAGTGGAACTACACTGCCGCAAAGGTTGGTCATACTCGGCTGTGGGCTAGTGAGCAGCATTTTGTCAGCTATTAAAGAAGTCTGATCAACTGCACTGAATGTAACTAAGTTAATTTACTCAAGTACTGTACTTTGATTATGTGTATTTGTCTGACAGCTTTCATTAATTTTCACATTACAATATGAGCCATGTATGTCCAAATTAGTACTTTTATGAAATGGCTTTCATCTCAACACAATCTACAGGTGTACAGCCGCACTGCACCAACCGGAAGACTTCATCATAAAGCTTGTAATAACCAAGAGAAACATATTATTATTATTATTGCTAGTCACATGTCATTAAGTTTTATTTTGTCAACAATTAACAAATGGGTCAAACCCATCCATGCAAGGACAAACATTTCATCCATTCTCCACCCTTTTGTTTCCCTCCGTCACCCCGATGATGCCTTTTGTCTCAGCAGTTAGCAGTCATCCTAAATGCTTATGGGAACAGTAAGTGATCAGCCCTCTCACACCTGTCCAACACAGTGTGAGCATTTGTATCTGATGTTATCAGCTCTGGTGAACTGTGTGATAAATGTCTTCTCATGCTTACCTCAACTGAAGCCCTGATGGAAAGCAGCTGACATGAGGCCCCTGAGGGCTCCAACCGGTAAAACCGCCTGCTCACCGCCCAGCTGTAGGCTGCATTCACTTTTACTGCTCGGTCCTTCAGTTTCCCTCAGATTCAGGAGGCTGAAAGAGAAAAAAAAAAGAGAGGAAGAGCGAGCAGGGGGTCCTTGGGACTCACCCAGCTGACAGCTCCTGTCTCTGCCTGTAACGACTTATTTATTCAGGGATAATTAATCAGGCGCAGTTTTCTGGCGGTATGATTAATACGCTTTGTCATCTCTGCTGCAGCCATGAAAATACAGTGGTGTATGATGCCACTGCATGGCTTGAGCTGGCCCTGATGGAGCTGCAAAACAAGGACATCCTGTTTAAAGTAGTTAGGAGCAGTGAAAGTAACAAAAACAGCTGCAGCTTGTACAGTTTTTCACATAGGGATCATTGACTGTAAATAAAGATTAAGTCAATGATTGAGACCACTGAGGGTGGTCTGTTGCTGCCTATCTGATAGGCTCAGGAAACAGGTCCATTTTTACATTCCTGTCTGCTGTAGTGAATTTATCGTGTCTCTATTTGTTTTTATTTCTAATCTGATGTGATGTGCCGTTTCGCAGACTACTGTCTGAATTATAGTTTAGCCCCTGATGGTATCTGTGACATCCATCAAAATTTTAAATCATCAGCTATTTTTTCACCTACTTGTTCTTTCCCACAGTATGTGGGGTCATTTGATTTCTCTCCCCTCAGTCAGCAGCTTCTTCTCGGCCTGTCGAGGGAAGTTGAGGCTGCTGAACTGCCTCTTCCTGTGGTCATGATGGTCTTATGACACCACCTTGTGGCCGTTTTTGTTACCACAAGCTACACGAAAGTCTATTTTCTGCTATATTTTCAATGGTTTATTTTTTGCAAACAATTATGAAAACTTTTGTTAAAACCACCACCAAAAGTGTTCTATTCCAAATGGATTAGGAGAATCCAGGGACAAGTGTAACATGTTTTTCATTTCCGTCATATCTCAGCAACTATCTGTCATGTTGATTACTTTTATTGTATTTTTAACGTTTATGGGTATAATAAATACATTTTATGTTAACATTACAGCATATTAAAGAATTGGTGACTTTTTAAGACTTTTTGAATTAACTTCATATTCTTAATTTAAAATGTTGTATGAAGCCTTTAGATTGCCTTTTAAAATATTTAATGAATAAACTGAATATTATTTTGAATCCATGTGTCCATTAGTTTTGTAATAATTCTCTGAAATATGCATTTTTACTTTGGGGTGAACAGTCCCTTTAAAAGTTATAGTTCAGATTTTGTAAAGCGGGGTAGTATGAGGTACTTATCCTTAGTCAGTATATTAGTTACTACAGTAGACGGCTGTTGGCATGCCTTCAGTTTGGAGAAGCAGGAGTACCAGTGTAGGGAGCTGCTGTGGACGGGGTCAGCAACATAACATGTTTAGCCACCTTAAAAAAACTGAATATTATTAGTTATAATATTATAAGTTATAATAGGTTTCATAGCAAGACATCAAAACTTGACACCTCGCCACAGCCACACTGGTAAACGCTGACCAAATCTTTTAATAACTTTTGATCACAAAGTAGTCTAGATGGCACAAACTGATTTTGGAGTTAATCAGATTATTTATTCAAAATGGCTGACTTCCTGCTGGGTTCAGCCTATGTACTATGTAGTAATCAAACATTAAGTTTGATGCAGATCGGATCATTGATACTAAAGTTGTAGCAACTTTGTGTTTCATGGCAAGACATCAAAATGCCATGCCACAGCTATGCATTTCAATAACATCGTGGCGAGGTCAGGTGCCCAACAGCTGTGAAACATGCCACCAAGGCAGCACTTTAAAGGTTGTTACCAAGCCATTTGGCCACTCCCATTGACAAAACTCATATCATGTGTTCAGGCCTGGACGACTACTGAACAGTTTCAGGCAGACTCAACCAAGCAAATGGAAGTTAATGCAACTTCCTATGTTTTGGCGAAACATTGACCTTCGCCGTGTCGTCCAAGCAACACCGTCTGACGATATGTGGTCTACATGTGGTCAGATAACACAGTGTTTCCCAACCCTGGTCCTCAGGGCACACTGCCCTGCATGTTTTAGATGTTTCCCTGCTCCAACACACCTGATTCAAAAGATCAGGTTGTAATCAGGCTTCTGCAGAGGCTTGATGACGTGCTATATTATAGAATATTGTTATGTAGATGTATTCAGGGCAGAACTGTTATCAAATATGTGAAGTTTGGTGCTGATCGGATCATTTATATTAAAGTTATAGCAATTTCCTTTATCATAGCGAGACATCAAAATTCCATGCCAGAAAGAGAAGCTAAAATGCATAACTATTCAACTATTCAAAAGTCAAGCAACATACATAAATTCAAGCCAATAGTGCAGTACAGAGTAAAAGTTAAATGATAGTGAGTAAAGTTGCAGCACCTATATGTATACAGTTCTGTGCAAAAGTTTTAGGCAGGTATGAAGAAATGCTGTAAAGTAAGAATGCTTTCAAAAATATAAAATTTATTTTTTTATTTTTAATCGATGTACAAATTGCAAAGTGAGCGAACAGAAGAAAAATCTAAATCAAATCAATATTTGGTGTGACCACCCTTTGCCCTCAAAATAGCATCAATTCTTCTAGGTACACTTGCACAAAGTCGGAGATTTTGTGGGCTCATTATCAGGTGTATGATTAACCAGTTATACCAAACAGGTGCTAATGATCATCAATTTCATATGTAGGTTGAAACACAGTCATTAACTGAAGCAGAAACAGCTGTGTAGGAGGCTTAAAACAGGATGATGAACAGGCAAACTCTGCTACCAAGGTGAGGGTGTGGAAGACAGTTTCATGTCACAGGTCAGACACCATGACAAGACTGAGCACAGCAACAAGACACAAGGTGGTTATACTGCATCAACAACATCTCTCCCAGGCAAAGACTTCAAAGCAGACTGAGGTTTCAAGATGTGCTGTTCAACCTCTTTTGAAGAAGAGACGCAGTGGTCAGCCAAGGAAAGTTAGCGCAGCTGATTAAAGACACATTATGCTTACTTCCCTTCAAAATCGGAAGATGTCCAGCAGTGCCATCAGCTCAGAACTAGCAGAAACCTGTGGGACCCAGGTCCACCAATCTACTGTCCAGAGAAGTCTGGCCAGATGTGGTCTTCATGGAAGAGTTGTGGCCAAAAAGCCATACCTCTGACATCAAATCAAGGCCAAGTGACTCAATTATGCACGAATACAGAGTTACTGGGGTGCAGAAAAATGGCAACAGGTGCTCTGGACTGATGAGTCAAAATTTGAAATATTTGGTTGTAGCAAAAGGCAGTTTGTTTGCTGAAGGGCTGGAGAGCGGTACAATAATGAGTGTCTGCAGGCAGCAGTGAAGCATGATGGAGGTTCCTTGCAAGTTTGGGGCTGCATTTCTGCAAAAGGAGTTGGGGATTTGGTCAGGATTAATGGTGTCCTCAGTGCTGAGAAATACAGGCAGATACTTATCCATCATGCAGTCCCATCAGGGAGGAGTCTAATTGGCTCCAGATTTATTCCGCAGCAGGACAACGACCCCAAACATACAGCCAATGTCATTATGAACCATCTTCAGTGTAAAGAAGAACAAGGAGTCCTGGAGGTGATGTATGACCCCCACAGAGCCCTGATCTCAACATCATCGAGTTTGTCTGGGATTACATGTAGAGACAGAAGGATTTGAGGCAGCAAACATCCACAGAAGATCTGTGGTTAGTTCTCCAAGATGTTTGGAACAAACTACCTGCCGAGTCCCTTCAAAAACTGTGTGCAAATGTACCTTGAAGAATTGATGCAGTTTGAAGGCAAAGGGTGGTCACAGCAAATATTGATTTGATTTAGATTTTTCTTCTGTTCGCTCACTTTTCATTTTGTAAACTGAAAAAAAAAATTTACATTTTACATACACACATTTTTGCGATCATCCCTCAAAAGTGGTTAACATTTCTGACAAGTAATGGAGGCATTACATTTTACTTTATTGTCCCAAATGAAAGGGCGATGAAACCATAAACTTTAACCAGTGTTTTTAATAACTACGCATTAAAAAAATGAAAACAGAGCTAAACATGTACATAATAAACCTGAATTTAGAAATAAGGATCAACTATACACAGAATGCACTTAAGGGTTTGAAAAAAATGCCGACCACAATAACAGTAATTATTTTCAGAAATGTCTCAAACTTGTGTTTCATAATATTAAAAACAGCCTACCTGTGACAACTGCTGAAAAAGTCAAGAGGCCGAAAGATTCTGGAGCGATGAACTGAGCCGTTCTATTCCATGTTAGTGACGACAGTCTGCAGCACAGATCATCTGAAAGAATAGAAAATGTAGGTCAGTAGACTGGAATGATATAAGAAAACATGTCTAAAAAGATGGATGTGGGTAACTACATTTAAAACGGTGGGAAAAACTGTTGAATGAGGCCTTGTCTATGAAAAGATGTTTAGATCATGGTAGTTTGAGTAGTTGTCATTCTTTACTTCCCCCTTGCTCAACATTTGCAAAAATGACTATGATGCACTGATTGTCAGCAAAATATTTTATCATTGTTTTTAAATGGTGCCAGCTAGAATTCATCTGACGATTTCTTGTTTGAAATTTTAAAGGTCATTTCCCTGCATGGATGCATGAATACAATCTGTCATAAACCCACTTTTCATGAAAATGAGCCACCAGACCACAACACACAAATAATCACAGCAAATAATCAGGGTGACAATTCAGCACAGGTCAGTTCAGTATAAATCAGTGTATTGACGGGACAATGAAAAAACACAAAGCAAATGAAAGTCCAACATAAATAGTCCCTGAAACTCTTAAGAGTTCATCAGAAAAATGCCATTTTTCAGGGCTTCTGCAATAAACAGCAAAAAACTCCGCTTGTTCAGTTCAGTATCTCAAAATTTGGCCAGAGTAAGCCTTCTTCACCGAAACAAATCAAATTAGGATCTGTGGGAAACTTTTAGTGGTTTAGTTTTTACCCCAGAGAGTAAATCACCACCCCAACAAAGTTAATGAGAGATCTCTGCCCAGGTTTCAGTTGTTTTGTTCAGTTTTTTAACCTCCACAAAGAGTAAAACCTAAAACATCTCAAATAAATTAATAATGTGTCTCTAAAAGCCAAATCATTGTCACGATCAACTCCAGGTGCCAGTTTGTCTCGGAGTTCACAGGACAAAAGGGCCGAATCAGTACCCCACAAAGGATAGACATACAGGTTTTAACACACAATACCCCAGGGTAATTTCACAATAAACAATTTCATAAATTTGCCAGGCAAGAATTAAACCATATTTAAACAAACCCACACTGTCAGTTTAAAATTTCAAACATTATATTAAAGAACACAAAACTAGGTCAATCCATTTCCATGTAATTCAGTTCAGTTCATAAGATACACAAAAACTCGGACACGGAAAGAGAACCCCAGATCTACTGAATCTCGCGAGAGTGATCATTTTTAGCCCAAATCACCACCCTAACCGACGTTTTGTTCTTTCCTTAAACCGACCATATTTATTTAACCATAGCATTCTCACATTTAAAACAAATTAGGCTGTAAAAGGTGCACAGTGTAGCAACAAACACACAAATCTGACGAGAGTGCCACAAATCAAGGGTTCCCTTCTAAACTTGACGATCGTCATGAAGTTCATGAAAGAAGAAAATAAATGGCAAAGAGAGGGGAAATGAAGACCTGGCTTTCGCCGACTCACCATGCAGTGGAGGGAGTGTATTGAACAGCTGGTTCCGGAGATATTGGACTTTTTCGGAGGACCGACTTGGCTTTCACCCGCCGCCTTCAGACATCGTCACGTGACTTTTACCTCCATTTTTAAAGGAAGAAATGTCGGCCGCCTGCTAAAAAAACGGTAAGTGACATGGGGTGGGGTTAATTAATTAAGTTAATTAATTTATTAATTTCCCAGGCTAGTAATAAACATTGCAATGGAAAATATGCCACTAAAATAAAAAATAAAATAAAAATAGTAAATAATATAAAATAAAACATGAATAATAAATAAATAATAAAAACTAAATATAAAAATAAATACTAATGAAATAAAAATGTGTGGCGAATACACCAATAAAAAGTATGTTTAAAAATATTCAAAACTGTGTGTCTCATGTTCAGGCCCCAGCGTAACATTTTGTAAAGACCCCAAATTTTATGTGAAATATCCCTATTATCAGTCAAACATCAGGGAGAGATTGATGGTCGAGTCTTGAAGAGAACCCCAGACCCATGAACGAGTCTATCTGTGTTCCCTTCCAGACACAATCGAGGAAACGAGTTCCCCAAAATCTATGACACGACATTAAAACACACCACGATCTCAGTAGTTTACGCAGTACACGGCGAAATGCCAACAGTCAGGTCGAGCTATGGGATTTGTGAATCACAGTTTGTGAGCAAAGCTAAATCCAGTGCTAACGTGAGCTTAGCCGTTTGTATACCAGGCAGAGAGGACGCCGACAGGCGCTGTGCATTCGCCTCTCTACGCCCTTCATGGTAACCCGTGGACAAATATGAAGGCCCTATTCGCCTGACTCCTCATCGGAGCATAGGAGTAACTACAGTGGTCACCCAAAAACTACACGAAGAAGAGCGTCTTCCACCACGGAGGTCACGTGATTTCCTGTCAAGCGCGGAGGTACCATAGACTGGTCCGTCATGTTGTCTGCAGCCAGGTAAAAGAGAGCAATTTTAACACTGAAAAAATAGTTGACCCCACTGTAGCACACCTCATAACAACTGCGTCACCGCTGTAGCATAACATAATGTTTCTGACAATTATTTTTTTTATGTATTTATTTTGTATATGGTTCATTTTTTAAAGTCAGGTATCATTTGTATTTAAAGCAAAAGTGTATTCCTACAACAATTGAATTGAATTGATTTAAAAGTAATTTTACATTTACATTTTGTGAAGTTCATTCAGAAAGTATTTCAACACAGACAAACAAGGTGCTTACTTTGGACCATGTGGCTCCCGCAGCCATGATAAAATCTTGTATAATAGTTCATGTCCCTTTTTAACCGAAATAATTTAAAATTAGTTAACATTTAAATTTGCAGTCATCTAAACTTTGAACAGCGGAAAAAAATACTGTACATCCAAAAAGTAACTTTTACCACTTTTTTTTCCTTTTTTTTTAAAAATAATCAAGTGAAATAATCCTGCTCGACAGCCAGAGAGATCTTTCTGAGCATGTACAGAGCAGCCTAAGTGTCATCACTCAAGTTTATTTCTGATTGGAAGAGTGTGTTACAATTGCTCCCTGTTACAATTGTCCCCACCTCTGAATGGATACTATAGGCCTGCACATTTCATTATAGTGTATATGTCCATGTATGCCTCATAGATATATGGCCATGAATGTGATGTGCATATAAATCACAATATTTATATGCATATGTCAGATATATTTTGAAACATAGCAAAAATGGCCACTTTCAAATATTCTCATGTATTTTTTTTTCCAGATATACACACATATGATAATTATATGTCTTATGATATGATACATTTTCTGTATGATTTTGTTATATATGTATACACTGGTCCTCATATCAGGTATCTTCTTAGATCTGTTGGTTTATGTTTTGGTATTTGTGTGTACGCTTAAGTACTTTTACATTTCTGTCACGTGTTTTGTATTTATTCGTGTGAAACAAAAACAAAAAACCAAAGGTCTGTGACAAAGAACAAATGATTAACATGCAAATTAAATATCTTACCTGAAATCATGTGCAGCAGTTAAAGTAACTCAAATAGCTTTTACATGAAAACGCATACAACGCATGGCTAAAGTTAAAAGAAAGAGCAGAGGGAAGAAGGAAACGTTTCATTATCTCAGCGGTTGAGTCTCCCTCTCTGTTTCATCATCATGTCATCTTTTACGTTGTTTTTAGTTTTGTAATGTCATTTTTGTCTTGCTACGTATTTTACATCCTTTTCACCTTGTTAAGTCTGTTGTGCTTGACAGACACTGATTATATTGTTGTTTTCTGCTAATTTATAGTGGTGTTCTATGTTGTGTATTTTGGTGTGTGCTATATCTCAAAATGACTTGGTAAAGCTCACTTGAATCCTAATTATTACAGAAGAAATGAAATGTCAGGTGCTATCTTACTTCATGAAGAGGGCCTACAAAGCCTGTTTATTGATTTATTTGTGGTGATTTGCTAAATAAGTCATAATCAAGGTGGTCCAGAGCAGCAGTGATGTCAAACAAACACAAACACAGCAAGGTTACATACACTTTATTAATACAAAAGCCTTACATTCTTACATACATAACAGCTGATAGCACTGTATCACATTCTGGCACCCTCCTGGTTCTTGGCTGCTTCTGCTCACTTTAGTTCTCTTCAACCTGTCTTGGCTGCAGACATAAAACAGCAGTTATCATAATTATCAAGGGGCTATGCCTTTTAATACAGTTCATCTTATGTTAAGATCAGGTATTAAATAGTCTGCCACATTTAACCACAAAAGTATGCCCAAGTTAAATAATCATTGACCTTTTTTTATTTTTATTTTTTATTTATATGACCAGCAGATGTCACTATAAAGCCATATTTAATTTGTTTGACAGCAGTTCTCTTACCTTGGATTTGCCACAGTTGGCCAGCTTGTTGCCTGAAAAAAACAATAGATTGAGTGATTGTTTCTTCCCAAAGCTCAGAAGTGTTGTGCCTCTTATTCAAACAAAGCTGCTCTGATAACATCTATGATAGAAACGGAGCTGTAGGATGGGAGAAAGAGATACATTTCAACCCCGTTCACTCAACGAAAATGGGTTTAAAGGCACTTTTGTTTGCATTCAGCCAGCAACAGATGTTATGATACAATCTCAACCCCATTCACAGCTGCTCTGTTTCAGTATTTTTACCTTCTGTCTCTGTTTTCACTCCTTGTATCAGACTTTCATTGTCTCTTCGGCTGAAATACACGTGGAAATACTTAAACACACACACACACAGGATGTAGCTATTGACTTACCTGCCAACAGGATGATGGAAAGGAACACAATGATCCCGGCGAAGACCAGACCTCCAACACGTAGTGTATGGTAGTCTACAAAGTCACGTAGGGCATTATCATCACACCATCACTTTGACCTCTGCCAACTATTATTCTGCCTCCTTGTTTCTCTCTCAATCTACCACATCTTATTCCACCTCCTTCAATTTCCTTCACACCTTTTAACTGCTCTGCTTTTCCTTTCATTCATTTTCCATTATCTTGTGCACATTTTACTCCAAGCTCCTGTTATTCTCTCTATTTTGTTGCTATATCTCTCTCCACATGCCCACTTTGTTTTCCTATCTAACACCTACATGCACTCGCAGATCCCCTATCCTGTGCATGCTTTCTCTCCTTTCTCTCTCTCTCTTTTTTAAAGCACTGGCAGAAGTTAAATATTTAAACTATTTCATCAGTTAGATAGACTTTAAAAGTTGCAGTTACTTACCATATACAAAGTCTGCATCAAGGTCAACTTCTGCCCCTGGGGATAGACAGGGAATGGACATGACTACACATGCTTTTCTCAGGCTTGATGCATGCTTGTGAGAAACATTCAATATTCAGGAAGTGTGTTTTTATGCTTGTATTCAATGTCTTCCATTTTTTAAGAGGCTTATGCTACATTATTTTAAGTTTACAGAACTAAAACAGACATACTTTAGCTGTATAGACCCCCAAGCCCCCAAAGGCCTCAGTGAAAAAAAAAAGAAAGAAAATAACAACAATAACAGTACAAATAAAAATACATATAATATGGTTGGACATAATTCCTTGTTTAGCAGTGTTTCAGATATCAACATCTCAACATCTTGATCCAACTGGCTCAAGTGAAGGGCATACTTACAAATTCTAGAAAGGTTTTGAGGTTAAGGTTTTAATATATTCTTCCCGGAAGCTATTGTGATTATATCTCAGCTTCTCTAATGGAATCATGGAGTGTACTTCCTTGACCCACAGCAATTATGAGGCTAGGATCTACTTTGAAATCTTTACTCAGAAGCTACCTAATGAATTCCACAAGCAGAATGAGTGACCTAGCATAGCTGGGTGGTGTCGACATCTCGACAGCTCTCAGGGTTAGGGTTTTGGGCCACTTCCTCAGGTGAATAATGCAATCGATATATCACTTTGAACTGGATGGCACTATGTATTATGCAGACAGAGGTGGTATGGTATAAATAGTGTATATAGTCTGTGTTAGTAGTTTATTCTAATCTATGTTTATATATATATTTTTTATGTTTTTGTTCTATTTTTACTTGATCTTTATTGTATTTGTCACCCATTCCTTTTTCTATCTGTACTTTTTGAGCTGCTGTAACCTGTGAGTTTCCTTGGTGTGTGATCAGTAAAGTGCAATTTGCAATTAATCCCTGCCACGGGGGTTGGAGTCTCCTTGAACTCAGATGAAACAAGCCTGTGTTCACATTTTCCCAGGCAAAGTTACAGTGGGTAGTACTTTTATTTAGATAATATTATTTTTGTGGTTATTAATATTATGGTGGAAACACTACACATTTTGTCCACCGGGGGCTCCAAAATCAACATAATATGAAAGTTTCTTGTAGCTTTAAGCTTCATCGGTGTCTCATCAGTCAGTATAATATCCAAATCCTGCTCCCGCGCCACTTTGGATAAAATTCTAAAGGGTGCTAATATCTTGTGTAGATTTTAGATTAGATTTTAGATTTTATTTCCAAAAAGACTTTGATTCTCTGTGAAATACCCCCCAAATCTCACTTCTTCATTTATAAATAAAACACATTGTGTCAGAAATTTTGTAATCCTGAGCCTTTTGGGGGAATTTTACTTGTAAAACTCACAATGTAGTGCAGTGTTATTCTCTCTGGAACAAGTTGCCTTTGACTTTTAATACAAAGATTAAAAAAAATAAACAATCTAAAAAAAAATTTTGGGCCTTGGGATCAAGCATTGTAGGCTGCAGCAATCCCCCCAAATCCTGCAAGTTCTTGGACAAACTGACTATTAATACAGATTTTATGAACACAATTAGCTGTGACTGAATGCTCAAATCTGATAAGGTGACCCTGAACTGTGAGGCTCTAGGACCCCCTTCAGTTTTTTGTTTTTACCAGGCTCTCTGGAGACATGCCGTATGACCTATTTTAAGCTTAATATTGTTGTTTACCGGGATATAAATGAAGTTAATAAGTCATCTGTATGTTACTCTGGTGTATGATTTACACATTGTTGTCAGCGCTTTTGACTCAGAAGCAGAAAGAATGACTTTGGCCTTGCAAATATTATATTATGTCACTTAGATTGTGTCATGGTAAAGTGGCCCTTTGCTTGTAGATAATCAGCAGTTCAGCCGCAGTGTGACCTACCTTTAGAAGACATGATGTCTCGTCTGTGTGTGTGTTCAGGTGTCAAAACTGGAGAGACATAATACAAACAGTTAACAAAAGCCTGGTGATAACAGCAGCTGCCAGCTGGCTGCCCATCCATGTCTGCTGATTTAAATAATTCAGCCGGGAACATCTTTTATACAATAACAATACATGTATTCACAATCAGGTCCTGTGTTGGACGAAGATTTGTGTAGATTTGGTTTCAACACTCCCTCCATTTTAATTAGGTTAGAGTCTCATTTATATCAGCTTATTCACTTCAGATGAGAGGTAGTTGAAAGGTTTGGAAACTCTATACGTCCTGACAAATTGCCTCACTGGGTGCCCTGCTACAGACTTAAGAGCAAAGTGATTGTCTTGATCTTCACTTAGAACTTTAAGAGGCTAATGGCAATATTGATCCTCCTTCCTCCGCCCTTCCTCTCTCCATCCTTCACACACACAGACACACTCACACACTGCACACAAGCTTGTCGTTTGATCTACATCTCCTGACCTATAATCATTAACTTACACAGATTAACAGAGTAAAAATTTCCCTGGCTGTCTCCATTTTGTTCGAGCGAGTGCCACTGTGAATTGTGCTTTTATTTATTATGCGTCCACGCCTTTTCAATGCGCCACTGAGCATAAGGACACACCGGAGAGTTACTCATTAATATATTACAGCTCCAATATTCATTAACCTTGAACCTTGCACAAGATGATCGAGGTTATAGATGGAGGAAAGAAAGAGCAACTGAGGTGACGCCTGCCTAATAATGCAGAATTGATAGCCAATGATTCTAGCAGAGAACCATACCACCACCCCTAAAGTGCAGCAATGCATCACTGCTATTAGATTTCTTCAATTAACAAGAGCAGCGACAACGAAGTACTGTCTGCCCTCCAAACCCACTTTTACAACACATATTAATTGGAGCATGTGTGCTTTTATATTTTGCCTCATTAAATAAGGGAGCAGCTTACTTTTCATTATGTGAATCCCAATAATTTCTACTTTTACATGGAAGTACACATTATAGAGCTCAACCAACCCCAAATCCCCCAAATCCAGAGCATGGATTAACATTGTACTCGTGAGAAACTTACTTGGCCCTACTGCGTCTTTCCAATGAAATAGATGCAATAATTCTTCTTAATTCTTTTTACAGTAATCTGTAAGCATTTGTTTGCTTTGCTTTTTGTTTTCATTGTCTTTTAGATGCAATTTAAATGCTATTTTAATGTTTTCTGAATATCTAATTTTACTATGTATTTCTTCGCCCCTTTTAAGTACTTTGAATTACCTTGCCTATAATCTCACAGTATTAGTTTATACTTGTTTTTAGGCATTTTAAGTTCAGACATCATTTTAAGAGGATACATCAGATTGATTTCTATGACATGCACATTTGATTTAAGATTTAACAGTTTAGGAAAGTAAGTTATCGCTCACCTGAGCTGCTGAAGGCTCTGTATTACCTCTGTCCAGGTGTATGTACGTGAGGGTTTGTGTGTGGCCCCGTCTGCGTCAGGGGCAGGTGCAGACCAACCTTCCACCCTCGAGAGACACACAAACAACTTCTACACGCCCACACAGCCATATTTCAGTCTAGCTGCTCAGTTACATATTTACAGTCTCAAACAGTAAAGTTTGTACTCTGATGCTAATAAAGATGATATATCTGCCAATCTTTGGAAGATCAGCGTATCACTGTCTCTGCATTATCTGACATAGTTTCATAGCCCAAAGTATAGCAGTTCATAACCTTGACTGACATTGAGAGGAAATTACCAGGCTGATTTCAAATACCATTGAAGAGCTGCTTGTGAAATCTGATGCTCTGGCCTCTTGGTTTCCAACCTTTTTCCTTCAAGGATACTTTTGAGTAAACTGATGACCCCTGACTAAGTGACATATTTTACGGGTATTTCATATTATATTTAATGCATAACCATAACATTTGTGTAGAACAACCATTAAACTGTACAGTTAACCCAAAGTGAACACAATAGTTTCAGGAAGTTTATTTAAAACAGCAGATTATTTCCTGTGAATATTGGATCAGAGATTAAATTTCCTGATATTTTAAGGAAATGTGTATTAAATTTTATCTGTATTTTGTTTTTGTTTTTTTGTTTTTTTAAGTTTTAACAATTAAACATACTTAATAGACTTTTTTTTGACTAAGTCAGCATTGAGTGAAGGCTCTGTGAATAGCTGCTTGTGTTCAGGTCTTCACTGTGTTCACTGTGTTATATCTTAAATAATAATTTAAACTTCACAGAAATGAATGAAATGCTGAGATAAAGGCCTACTTACAAAAGTCTTCATATATACTACACACTCTGCTGAAGTTCACATTCAGATGTATTCTTTGTTGTCCTCCATAGAGGAATCTTTTCTTTAGGATGAGCCTGATACATGATAGAAAGTGTTGGAAATGTAGGGAAGCAATCGGCACATTCTCACATGCTTCATGGGAATTTTCTGTGGTTGTTCAGATTTGGAAAGAAGTGCTTGCAAAATTTGGAAAGTGGATCAAGAACAGCCCTGACAAGACTCGTCGGTTATGCCTTCTTGAGAGTTCACTGCTGGGTGTAAGTAAAGCACAGTTTGGTTTAATGTTAATTTATTTCATTATTACAGCAAGACTTTTTTTTTTCTTCCAAAACTAGAAAAAGACACAAAAAACAGAATCCATTGAGTGGGTTAAAACTCATGGCGTAATCTGCCTCCGCTGATTACTCATTGACTCATGTAAATAATACTGAAGGGAAATTCAATGACGTCTGGAATATTTTTTTTCTCTGTTCATTAACGTACATATAGGTGCTTTTCTATAATGTTGTGGGTGTTGTTATTTACTGTCTTTCTATTTTTGCTTTGTTTTGTTTTTTTGTTTGTTGCTATGTTCTGTTTTCACTTTTTATGTGTATGTCTGGAAAAGTTGACATATATTAAGACATTTGGAAGTCATAATGTAGACCTACTGCAGATTTCTAAAAAAAAAAAAAAGAAATAAAGAAAAAAATCAAGAAGGCAGGTAATCAATGCCCTAAAGGCTAAAATGTTTGGGCATAAAGACCCTGAAAACATTGCTATGTGTGGTCAGACATATTTTTATTGATTTATGCCAAAAGCACAACAGGTTGCTACACAACAAGGCCTCATGCGTAGAATGAACAAAGCGTTTACTTGTCTTTAAAACAGGAACACTCAGACTTAAGATTGATGAAAGCTTCACCTGACAGGAGATTCACAACAAGGACTGTTTATTTGTTCTCTCGCTATGATTTTGCTTACATTATAGGCTACTATTAATGTAGCCCTACACATAGATACTATCGATTTTAAGTTCTCTCAAACTCAGCACTTAAACCTTGTCTCTCCTTTTAAGAGCATCACATTAGAGAGATCAACTAAGCAATTTAATAAACAAACAAGACAGAGAAAAGAAACAGATCCGGGCTTTACAGATTTGAAGCACTACTGAGCGTGTATGAGGAAACTAATCACAGTCTGGTGGAGACAAGTTAATCCAGGTGGAGCCAGTGACGGGGCTGTGGAGTGGATATGTGGAGAAGAAGGCAGTGAGAGAGCTGATGCAGGAGCTCCCTCCACCAACGCTGCGGTGGAGGAGCTCGTGCAGATACCTGCAAACCATTCCTTTGCTCAGTCAGAGAGCTGTGGCAGTTGAGATTGTCTTTTATAAGGCTCATCACATTTACATGTAGAAATACACACGCACTTGTGATAGACACACAATCATACAGGATATGCATGTACATATATGCCCACATGTGCACACAAACACACCCAACCACTCAAATGAAGACCTAAATGAAGGATATATTACTGTATATCTTATCTGTAAACTATCTGTATTTGTATATATACTTATATGTGTATACAGTATATATGCATGTATATTATAGTCCAAAGTGACAAATATTATCTAAGACAATTGACAAAATAAACATCAAATTGACAAATCCTAAAACCTAAAGGCAATAAGTAGGAGTACAAAACAAAGAACAGTGGACCGCACAACATTAAAAATTCTTCAGAGACAATCTTGTGTCAAAGGTGCTACTGGCTAAGACGAAGAACTGGCGTGAGAGACTGTCACAGAAAGGCACAGGAACGGACAAGAGCACTGAGGGACTAGCACGGTCACAACAGAGCACAACAGGCTAAAGGTTTGTCTTCAGGGCACAAGATTTATGTACATATTACACCTCTAAATGTATAACTCCCCTCTTACCCTGTCATATAATAATAATCATCAATGTCTCCATTGTAATAGTGGCTTAATATCAAATAAAACTGATCATCATTCCAGAAGGCAGTCCGGTCCAGTGGAGTTGCCTCAGTTCTCTGCTGCAGTCGCTGCAACTGCTGGAGCTGAAAGAGGTCGAGGACAAGAAGTTTAGTCAAAGCTTAAGTGCAAATTATTAAACTTGCCCACAGTCATTTCACTCCTTCTGCCTCTCTTATCCATTTACTTACATACAGTCACTTGAAGGTCCATGCTGACAGTTCTGCTACTCTCTAAGTGTTGATGAGTACATGCAGTATTTAAGATTGCTGACCTTATTCTAAGGATCCTGTGGGATTTATTTCTTATCATCAAGTAGTGAGTGCTCACCAGCTGTATAGGTACAAATTTAAGGTATTTCATTTTTCAGTTTTATTACTTTATACTTATTATACTGCACTATATTTTTGAATAGGTGTACTTATTGGTTACTTTGCAGATTAATCTGTTATACATAGGGATGTAACAATCGCCACAATTTTGAAACACCACTCGACTGACAAACCAACCACAGGGCATGGTAAGCAACCAAGACATGTTCATGTCTTTCCTTTTTTCATGAGACTGGGTCTTTCTTGTTTTTTTTACACTTCAGTGCATGTTAAATGAATGAATCAGTGCTTCAAAAAAATTCAACAAACACCATGAAGCTCAAGGATGATCGATACTGGCTGTCTGTAAAATTTAGAGGCTGCAGGGCACCACTCTAGCTCAGTGTGTAGAGCATGCACCCATGTACTGAGGCTGTCAGTCCTCTGCGTCCTCAGTGGCTGCTGGTACAACTCCCACCTGCAGCCCATTTGCTGTGTGTCATCCCCCTCCCCCTCCCTCTCTACCCCCTTTTCAGCCATATCTTCAGCTGTTCCTATAAAATTAATGAAAAAATGCCCAAAAAATAATTTTAAAAAAACTTAGAAGTTGTAAGTATTGCCATGTTTTTGTTGTTTTAATGTTTATTTCAGGGGTTAACCTGTTCTCAGCATTAGCATGTTTCACTGCTTGTATGGTTAATACCACAGGCTGGAGCTGTTAGACAAATGGTATAATATTGAGGGACAGTCAAGAGAAACTTTGTGAATGTTAAGCCTCATTTGAAGCCGACTAACAAGAGTAGTGGTTTTGATGCTGGTAACTTTTTTCATGTTTCTTTTTGTGAATGTTTATACTGCAGTGCAAGCTGTGTTAGCTTTATTTTTGCACGGAAGCTGGCATGACTTTGTGCCTGTTGTGCATGTTTGTGTTGCTGCTATATGTAAATTTATTTGATAAACATGCCCTGAAGGTAACAATATTGCTATAAGTGAAAAGGAAATAGTCTGCAGAGAGTTTTTGCAACATTGTGTAACTATGACTAGCACCCAACAGCTAGGTTGCTCATACCATAAAGTTGCCTGCTGGTCAGTTAGGTGAGATCCACAGATAAAATTGATAACTGCACCAGATTACTTCATTTATCATGAATGAAGTGATTTGCAAACACAAAAAAAGAATTGCACTAATATTGCATTACGCACTGTTGAGCCAACCTAAATGGCCACACGGGAAATTCAGTCACTGCGATAGCCCTACATATAAAAACTTTATAAAATATGCATGACTATACAATAAACATGCAAACAGCATGTAGAAAAAGTTCATATTAGCTAACTGTGGTATTGCTGCGTTTTACGTGAGCAAAGGATCTGAATACCAGTGCCTTCCATACTGAAAATCACATTATGAAACTGAACCTTCACAGTCTTGAAACCTAATTGAGATTGGTAACACAACACCCTCAACATTTCAGCGGCTTTATGTTAACTCAGTTGCAAGCAGGAGCTGTTATAAATCTCTCTCTTTGGATGTGCATTCAAGGATATCAAAGCATCCTTGAACTGGTTTGAAAGTACTGTATGAAGCATTGTTGCTAACTTAATGAGTTCTTTGTTTGATTTTTAGTTTTCAAACCTTGTTGCAGACTATCATACCATCAAGAAATTTAGTGACATTTTGATCAGACAGCTTGTTATTCACTGGTTATTCAGGATGGACAAACCTCGTTTGGGCAAATGACCAGCAGGAATGAGCAGTGCATGTGTGAGTCAGAGAGAAGCATTCAAGTTGATCCTGAGGAGGAAGATAGTGAGTTGTCTTTGAGCATAATTATGAGATTCCACAGAGTAATTAAAAATACAAAATACTTTAGAGACACACTATACTGTTTACTGATATACACCATTTAATGAGACTGTCCAAAATGTGTCTCTCTTTCTTCCATCTCTGAAATTTCAATCTTTTGAATTAGGTAAGACTTGAAAATTTAACTTGTGGATACTGTTGGGTTCTGCCTGGACCCTAAAGTAACTAATGTGTAAGTTTGAAATTGGCCCAGCATTGAGGTGCTGCAGCTGTCAGAAGCAAAACTAGTCTACAAATTCCCTCTGTGCAACTGTGCCTCATCAAAGTAAGTCAACTAAAAGTGCCTCAGATTGTTAAGTGTCTGACAACAGAGAGCTTTTTAGAGAGTAAGATATGTTTTGTTTAATCAGAAACAGCTGTTTGGTTGCTCTCACCAGATTCCCTTTGCAAAACTGTAATTTTAACATAGTCATCTTCATTCAAACTCAATAGAGACTAAATAAAACTCACCAAAAAATGTCTTAGCTCATCTTTCCACTTTTCCCACTCGGTGATTTGAGGGGGGATGAGATGGGTTGTCATCTTCCTTGATAGCAAAATGACCAAAATATGTCCCCCCTTGTTAACCTGCCATCCCCCCTCTCCATCCCCAGGAGCAGACAGAGTGCAGGTCAGAGGGGTTGTCTAGTTGAACATGTTAGTCTAGTCTGCCTGACTCATTAATCTTTTATCTGAATGAGGTCTGTGCAAGTTAGGGTCTATAGCCAGGACCATGGCTCTGAAATATCAGTAGCTGTGTATTAATAAATCCATGGCACTTTCTGTGGTGCTGAAGTAGCAGATGGATTTGTAATTGTGCCTTTTTCTCTCAGTCCCGCTCTTTTGTCAGTTTTGTCTTGGATCGATAATATTTTCGAAACTATATGTATATGTATAGTGGGTTACTTAAAAGAACCAGACTTCTCATTGAAAGGGTGCTCCCACTGGGCCGTCTCTCCTGTTAAAAATTAACAAAACGCCTGCTGACTGCTCCAACAATCACCAACTTTGTTATTTAGTCGAAATAAACCCTTTAATCACCATGTTAGATGTGAATATATTCTGGCTGATGGTGGACCTCTCTCTCACTCCCTGATATTTTCACATCTAATGCGGTAAATTAAGAGTTTATTTCAACCAAACCAGAGTTGGTGATAGCTGAAATAGTGAAAGGAAGAAGTTTGGGGGGGATTTTTAATTTGTTTCTGTCAAGTTTGAATGAAGATATTAAAATTATAGTTTTGCAAAGATTAGTTTGCTCTTTAAAAAAAAAAAACATTGTCGTCAGACAACAATATGAGTCTGTCAGGGGCAAATAAAGCTCTTTTTGTGGAAGTGCTTTGCCCAATTACAAAAATTGTCTTCCCAATTAGTCACTAAGACGCAAGTTAAAAAATATATGTTACCCCCACTTTATTCTGCTCTGTTACCTTCTTCTATAGATGCTCCTTCCTTCATGTAACACTTGATTTGCAGACAACAGCTCAGACAGTTGTTGGAGTGTCGTCAAATGCAACCACAGGGAGGGTAAAGGTGACAAACTGTTCCCTGTAATAAATTACCTATTACAGTTTGACAGCTCTTTGTCAGTAGGTTTTTATACTACAGGCTACTGAAATGAACTAAGACCTGAAACAGCTTGGAAGCTATGAAATCAAACTTATTTGTCTTAGAAAAATGTCAGCTAGTATATAACTTGCATGCTTTCTCTCCGTCTGTCTCAGTATAGTTCAACATGCGTTGAACCCCCTCCTCCTCTGTGCTGCTGTGGGCTCTCCCAAAGGGAAACTCAATTATGGATGTGTGTCAGGGGGTGAAGCAGAGGTGAGAGGAGCTGACAGAGAGTTTAAATGTGCATCTTACCCGTGGAGACAATCAGGTTCTCCTCCTGTTTCTCCTCGTCTCCGGGGGCCCTGAGAAGAGGATCCACAGGTTGTCATGGTAACCATATCACATAATACGACAGAAAAGCTCTTAAACAGCCAAGTCTTTGTTATTTTTATTGAATCAGAGAGGGACACTGATATACCTGGTCTTCTGGTTGATACTGCAGCGGCATCGTCGACCTACAAACATAAGAAATCATTAGCTGGATTGACCACAGGTCTAATTAGTTTAGTTAGACACATTATATCACCTGATAAAGTAACCCTGTTGTAGTGTGGAAATGCCATGATGATTCATTAATTTATTACTAATTATTCTTAAAGTGACTATAACACTTGATTACACTGAGTGCATGTATGTACTCATAATAAAATGATTCACCTTTCACAACTAAAGCTGGTTTTAAAATGCTAATAAAACATAACATTTCTCAAATGCTTGAAAGAGAAGCCTGAAAAGCCTGACAACATGTTGAATATTATTACTGCTCAAGAGAAGGAGTTAGAAGTTATAAATATCTCAGTATTTGGCTTGATGACTGCCTGTCTTCTGAACTGCAGGTTGATAATCCTCTTAAAAACCTGAGACTAAAGTTAGGGGTTTATTTCAGAAATAAGTCCTGTTTCTCCAGTGTACAAGGCAATATTATAAAGCTTCTTCTAGGGTGCTCTTCCAGTTGACACAATGTGGTAAAATGCCCTTTTGGGTGCCGTCTCTGACCTTTCGAGAGCCCAGGCACACGTACTTGTTCATTTATAAAGCCAGGCTTGGTAAATCCCCTTCATACAGTTGCACTTTGATTGTACAGAGAACTAACTGTAGTTACCATCTGAGATCACAAGATTCAGTCTTAATGTCTTAATGTTCCAGTCGTACAGATGGAACTGGGAAAGAAAGCTTTTACGAGCTCTGCTCAATCGCCTTCAAAAAGACTTGAAACTAAGAGAATTGGCCTGGCCCTGCCTGATTTTAAAGCTCTTATAAGTACAATGGTGAATGAATCGATTGGCATTTGTCACAGCATGTAGGCATTTTAATAATTTTGACATGTAAATGTATACAGTATGTCATATGTTTTATTGTGGTTCTTGTTTTCTGTGCTGTTGTCCTAGCCAGGTCTCCTTTGAAAAAGAGACTGCTGATCAGGATTTACCTGGTTAAATATGACCTAAATAAAAAATAAACAAAAACACACAGGCAAAGGTTAACTTACTAAGGATGAGAAGAATGCCCAGTGCAAACAGCACCACGGCTAAAGCCAATCCCCCAATCCTCAGGCTCTCATAGTCTACAGAAGAAGTTGATGCCAGAATACCACAGAAGAGACACAGCAGTGGGAGACAGACATGTAATCAATGTGCCATTTATTAAGTTTTTCATATGTGTAAACACTGTCTCTATGAGTTCACAATGTGCCGATGATAGCCAGTGTTTACAGACTTACCATAAATAAATGGGTTTTCAACTTTCTCCTTTTGACCTGTAAAAACATAACAGAAATAAACCCCACATTTACGACACATTTTATCAGTGGTGTCATTAAACATACAGTGAAAAGGATGCCATTTGTAAGTTCTCCTGTGTTCATTGTTCATTTATCTCTTGTTATGTGCTTGGTGTCAAATACTCATATTTTTATATCAAAATCCCTCAATTTCTTCTTTCTATAAAACATATGTTATATAACAAGATTTGACAGCAATGCATTTGATGAAGTTAATCAAATAATTCATCTGTCGTGTATTCACTATGCCACTTTTGCAGCGGTTCAGTTACATCTGAAGGATTTGTTTTAAATCACTCTTGTAACTAACCCCACCCACATATTCTGTTTTACCTAGATGGGTACAGGATGATGTTTCCCAAAACTCCAGATGTTCTGGAAAGAAGTTCTTGACTGACTTCTGACTTCTAAATTGTCAGTTTTGGTCCTGTTCAAGCTAAAATATGTTTATTGCAGATAGACCCTGAAGATTTCCCAGCAAATATAAGTAAACACCAATTAATTAACTCCTGTCTGTTTCAACCAAACTGGTAATTGCTTTACAGATGGAAGGATATTCAGAGACCTAATTGTAGTCACTGGATTAAAGAGATGTTTAAAAACTTAAATTAAAAACTGACTTACATAGTAAGAAGTAAACTTGACGGCTTTTATCAGGTGTGGATGCCTTTCTTAAATTTTATGAATGACCTGACTGTGTAGATACCTATGATTGGACAAGGATTGGTGCTACCACTGTCTTCTCAAGTTAGTTTGTAATTTGAACCACACCTGGTTGTGAATAGGGAGTGAGAATAGGATGAGTTTTTATAGATAATAAATTAATTAATTATAATAAATTAATTAATTATAATGTTCATACTGTTTAAGGTGCATAAAAACATATTTTTATTTTTTACATGTTGTTAACATGTTTCCCTGAACTTAACCAAGTGAAAAAGTAATAGTACCGTGTACACTCACATACACTGTCATACATTATCATCTCTCTTTCCTACCACACAACCATTTCTCATTTCTTCAGCATTGATTTCACTCTATAAAAATCTATTTCTAATCAACACACACTTGGGTCTGGTTGTTTTGTGACTTAATCAATTCACCTGCCACTGCTCACTGTAGTGAGGCAATCTATAAGGGTCTCATCTGATCCGGAAACCAATGGACCCATCTATTTGGCTGTGAGGACTGAGGTGTGACCCCCATTAGAGACTACATCAAGGGTACTCACCCTCTGTACTGGAGTCTGCTACAGCTGAGAAAGGGAAAAGGAGAAGGTAGAAACAGGAAAATGGGAAGGAAAACCATGAGTTAAAAATACTTAAACATTATCTATCTATCTATCTATCTATCTATCTATCTATCTATCTATCTATCTATCTATCTATCTATCTATCTATCTATCCGTGTTTTACTTCACACATGCTCCGAGTGTCAGAACTAACAGTTTGCAGCACCACATCATCTGTTTGTAGTGTGTGACTGTGTGAGCATGTGTTTACGTGTCTTACATTTAATCACACACTATAAACAGACCTCACACACACAGTCAGTGACTCGCCAGTGTGTGAAGCCCACACATAAAGCCCTAAAGTAGTAATTGATGTTTTGCTACGAGCCCACACCCACTAAGTGCCTTTTCATGTAACATCACTGCCTGCCCCGACACTGCCTCCCCATGGACAACTACGTGTGTGTGTGTGTGCACTGTGTGTGTGTGTGTGTGTGTGTGTGTGTGTGTGTGTGTGTGTGTGTGTGTGTGTGTGTTTTCCATGGCAAAGGGGGCACTTACCAGCCACACACACCAGGAGTGAAGAGAGGAAGAGCAAAATAGTTTCCATGGCAACTGTTGACATAGAGTAATAAAGAGGGAGGGTGAGAGAGGGAATGAAAGAAATACAAAAAAATTATAGTGAGCAGTCTGTTTTAGTAAGCTATACTGCTCCAACACACACTCTTAGAAATAGGGACTCCGAATGGGTTCTCCCTGAGGGGCTTAGGTTCTACCCAGAGCCATATGCTTCTTAGGAACCGTTTTTTTAAGAAAGTGTTCATCAAGGGTCCAATTAAGAACCTTTAAGAACCTTTTTCATCTGCTGCTGGGAGGGTTTGTCAAGAGTTCTTTGTACCATAACATTAAAAAGTTCTCAGTTGAACCCTCTGAGTGGGTTCTAGATAAAACCCTTGGAATATTAAAGGGCTTTTGGAATCCCCTGGATGGTTTCTTGTTATCACCCTTAAAAGATGGAAATGTTAGCTCTGGTTCTTGAACTGGTTCCGTTCAAGATTCTTGGAACCGAACACTCTTAGAAATAAAGATTTTATTATAAATTTTTATAAAGGTTCCACTTGGAACCCTTTCAGCGAGTTCTACCTAGAACCCAACATAAAGGGTTTTACCTAGAACCATCTGTGAAAGGTTTCACCCAGAATGCTGTATGAGTGGTTGTAAAAGAGAAACTATCCATGGTGCAGTAGTTCCATCCAGAACCCTCTCTGTGGGTTCCAGCCAGAATCATTCCACCTTCTAAGGATGCCTAGAACCCACCCAGTGTGGTCTGCTGAGAACCTTTTTGTATTAAAGTAAAAATAACCTTTGACATAAAAGGTTCTTCAAGAATTTCAACAATTCTCGAAGAATTCTTTCCTCCAAAAAGGGTTCTATGGATGAAGAGAGTTCTTGGTGAAACCCTTGGTCTTACAAAGAACCATTTACTAACGCTGTTTTTAAAAAATGATTACTCAGAAGCACACGTTTTTTGGGGAGAACCTCAGCCCTTCAGGGAGAACCCATTTGTAACCCTTATTTCTAAGAGTGAAACATCCACCAGTTCTGAGTTGAACTGTTGTAATAAAGGGTGTCATCAACAGAGGGCGATGCACAGTGCACAATGATCTGTTCCCAGGGCACACCTGCAACTTTTTTCCAGCTCATTTTTTTTCCTGGTTCTGAACCAGGTTATTTTTGGTGGAAATGTTCAGACCAGTTAAAATGAGGTGAGAGAATGGAAACATGGCTTATTCTCCCTCTCAGCGGGCCCTTTCCCACCTAATTCTATCCCTTTAAGAAGAAGATTCTTGGCACTATCTAGTGAACCAGCCCACATTTCCACCAGTTTTGAGTGAAACCATTGTAATCAAGGATGTCATCAAGAGAGGACACTTCACTGTATACAACAACCTGTAGAATATGACATGTGCACTTTGGTTTCCAAAGGAAACCCTTCTAATTTTTGGTTCCAGCTGGGAATCAAGTTCTTTCCAGTTCCAAAACAATTTATTTAGGTGGAAATGCTTGGATTGGTTCCAAATTAGATGAGGGAACCATGATGGGGCCCATTCCATGTTGGTGGAGAAGGCCTAAAGGGTTCTGAGTGGAACCATTACACCATAGAAGGGCTCTCTGCAGAACCTCTCATAGGGGGTTCTGGGTGAAACCTTTCACAGATGGTTCTAGCTACAACCTTTTCTGTTGGGTTCTATGTGGAACTTTTGTAAAAGATTCAACCAGGAACCAAAAAGGGTTCCCTTATGAGGACAAGCTGAAGAACCCTTTATGGTTCTAAGCTGTGAGCATATACACTCCTGAAATATGGGACATAAACAATAACAATGAACACATGTGCACATACAATTTATATACACCACACCACCACACAGCATGACCATACAAACAACACACACACACACACACACACACACTTAGTGGTGTGAAGTGGGAATCACATCACACAGCCCTGGCTACATCCAAACCCCTGGAGTTTGACTGATGCCTGCAGATATATTTTTTTTTATCTTGCATAATGATCCATGTTCACAGCCTGCTTACATGTTCTCTTTTCCTGGCAGAGATTACACTTTCCTCCCTGTGGACATCACACAACCTTGGCCTATTTTCATGTAGGCTTTTCAATGCACACATGCCAACTGTGTCTCCAACAAAATGTGTTCATATTAATCTGGTTTTCATTGTCAAATACATTTTGGTGGAGGTGTAGCGTCAGTCAGATACATGCTAGCTGCATGCCTCCAGGGGTAACAATGACAGTTTCTTGATTAGTCAGTCGTTGGGCCCCCCTCTTTGCTCCAGACTGAAATATCTCAACATCTTTTGAATGGATTACAAAGACATCTTGTACAGACATTCATGGTTCCCAGAGGATGAATCCTAATTACTTTGGTGATCTTCTGACATCTTTGTTTTTTTGCCTCGACAAACTGACAGGATGGACTGCCATGATATTTAATTCATACAGTAGATCTGTGGTTCCCAGATTACCTTAATGACTTTGATGATGACAGGGGAGTCAGAGTTTATGACTAAATCGGGGAAAAACTAATGACATTCCTGCCTCAGCTGCACTTTGCTTTTAGTGCTAATCAAGAAATGTTCACATGTTAAACTAAGACGGTAGAATTGTAAACATTACAACTACAGTATGCTAAAACTGTTATTGTGAACATGTCAGCATTCTGACATTAGCATTTAGCTAAAAGCACCTCTGTGCCAATGTGAAGAATCACAGGACCGCTGACATGGTTGTAGATATTTTGTCTTATTTTAATCAATACAATGATATATATCACGTAGCAACAAAATACTCAAATTGAACGTATCAGCAGAATGTACAAGTTTTTCTTTTTTTCCTCCCTATAATATCTGCCCCTGCTGGGAACTTAAGTATGGCTCAGGTTTTATGGTAACACTATGTTTTCATTAATGATGTGCACTTTGTTACACTTATGTCTGAAAATCTACTGAAACTATTTATCTATTTGAAGCCACACTTTACTTGATTTTAAACTTGATGTTCTTGATTTAAACTTTGCAATTTCTTCCTTTGCTTTCAGTCAGTGCCAAATGTCTAGGTCTTCACATATAAAACTCCCACAGATGGGTTTGAAAGGTCAGGTTATCTACTGTTTTCGCTTTCTGATATTTCAATAAAATAATAACCAGCCAGAGTACTTAACAATTGCACAAATAGAGACCTGGTGGCAACAAGTCACCACTCAATCGATGTGTGTGGTCTCATTTCCTTTCTTATTATCTGGTGTCTAGGGATGTATTATGCACCAAACTTCAGGAGCAAAATAACAGGCCAAAATAAGAGGCCAGTATAGCCTATACTCTGAGCTTGTCGGATCATCATATATATTCTGAAATCTGGTCCCTTCACATATTTCGGACATTGGATTTGGGGGTACTGCATCCAAGAATTTCTCCAAGTATCCAAAAGCCAGCTAATCAGAGGTGAGAAAAGAAGCTTCTGTCTCTAGATCTCTTTTTTCCATTTGTCACCCTGTTATTTGTGGCACTTTTCACGTGAACAGCAACATGTGCAACATTTTGAATGCCTTCCAGGAAGAGAATGTGTGCTATTATTCTCATATTGAAACAATATTGCATCTCCTCATACGTCTCCTCATTGACCAAGTATACAAATACAGATGGGCAACAAGGTTTGACAGTAATGCATTTGATGAAGCATGTCAAAGCTCTAATCTGTAGCCTTCAGAGTCCAAAAGCTTTATGTAACTCAGGCCTCACCTCTCCTGTTTGGGAGTGCCACCTGTCTGTCCACCTGTCTGCCTACATGCTTTTATTTATTTCCATCCATCACACTAACTGGCTCTCTGATTGACTGGATCCATTTAAGCCCATCTACCCATTTGGCTGTTTGTCTGTCTCCAGTCATATCAGTGGTAGAGGACATATAGTGCACTTAAATGAACAGAGCCCATTATAGTCATTAGCTGAGGAACTGACTGTAGCATTCCTGCCCAGTTGCTGTTTGTATGTTGGCGCTCTGTCTATTTGATTTATGAGCCCTCATAGAGATACAGGAAACTAGAACGTTTATGAAATAATGCGACACAAGATGACAACTGAGGAACATAATGTAAGGCCTGTGGTATTCATTAGACTAATGGCATCTACATTTAAAACTAAAATCAACCCTATGTGACCTTAGACAGAAAAAAATATTTTGTTTCATGCAAAAACAGTTCACTAGAATTTCTTGTTTTCATTTTTGTTTTTATGACGTTTTTGGGTGGATGTGGGTGTGTTTTTTCTTTTTTGTTTTTTTTTAGTTTTGACATTTACATTTGATAAGGGACTTTTTGTATTGGATTTTTTGGGTATTTTTGATTTTGATAAGAAGCTTTCTCATTTCTAGATTTGCGTTACTCTTCTTCATAGGATAAGGGAAAAAAAATATGTATTTTTGATATTGGGGTGAAAGGTCCCTTTTATGTAGAACTTTTACATGTCATCAGTTATAGTATATGAAGAGCTGATGAGAACTTTACAATGTTTGTACAAATGTACAGCATTGCTGGCCTAAAGGTTTGCAAGATGCCCCTCTGCAATTGTTAATTTTTATTTATTTCATTTTCCCCTGTTTTTCAAATATGATTTATGTTTGAGACTGCTAAACAGGAAGAATGTACTGTAGGTAAAAAAGTGTTCAGCTGATAAATAAAAAATATTGACATATGCACATATTTTTTCAGTTAGCACTCAATGTAATTAAAGCAATCATTTGCCAAAAATAGATTTGAGGTAAATGAAGTCAGTGTTTTGAGGCAAAAGACACTAATAATTACTGAGTTTACTGAACATGAAATAATGACTTTTTATGCTTAAAATTATTTGGTTCTTTTAACTCCTGTTAACTTTGATGTTATCAGATAACATCTGATAACATCTAGATTGGCGTGACTCAACTTTTGAGTTTATTAAATGAAACAATTAGTGGGAACTGGTTGCGTCATTTGTTCAGCTAACCTTCTCAGGTTCACAGAGTTATTTACCAAAATATTAAAGTCATTTACTATTTAGAAATACAAGAGAGAAAAGAGGATTTTCATTTCAGTTTTGACTGCACAGTCGAGACTGAAAGCTTTCAAGTCTTTTCTCAAGGTCTTTTTAACTGATAAGGTTTACGTGTTATGAAAGATATGGTGCAATCAGAGTGGGACTTTCATCGTACAGTTAAAACTAAACCTAGATTTGAATGATGAGATATGACAAAATAGTCTTTGAAGGCATGTCTGTCACATCTTGAAAGAGACATCTTTTCTCCACACTAGAGGTGATGATTGATGGCTGGCCTCAAACTGTACATCACTTACATTCAGTTCAGACACATTAATAAACACATGATCGAGCTCAAGTGCAGCAGGCGGGGAAATTATTCACGCTAAGACAGACGTGCCTTTTAAACAGCAGCATATTGATGCCACCATTACAGAGAATCATTTGCTGTCTTTATAACAAGATATTTCTCATATATCAATAAATGTCTATCTATATTACATTATGTATCCACCATCATCACCTCTCCATTTCTCCCAGTGAAGAGAATGAAAACTGGTTGGGTTGTTCCATTTCAGCACATCGACTATATATAACTGTTTCTACATTTACCTGTAGATGCGAATGTTAGCAACATTGTCAGCCTATGACAACCCTGTGATGTACCCACTCTGCCACTCCGGGATAGTCTCCAAATTTGGTGCTTACATCTTAAAGCTGGGATAGACAGTTTGTTTTTGGCATCATAGGGAAAAAGTTCCATTAAAAAAAAACTTTAAAGGTGAAATGTGTAACTCCCTAGTGTTCAAAAATGACTACTGCAGTCCAAATAGCAAGTTAGAGCCACTGACAGTATATTAAATGTGTTAAAGCAAGTTGTTTCCCCCCACCCCTGCTCAGGCTGGAGGTACACTTATCCTACATGAGCTCAAGAGACACTGAACTTTATACAACATTATACTTTGACATTAACAAGCGGAGGTGAGTCCCACGCTGTAAACTGATCAGCTATTTATAACTGCCAGTCATCTGTAGATGCTAAGTTCAGCCCATTATCCAGAAAACAAAAGCCCACTGCTCTGAAAAATCACTCTGGAGTTGGAGTTCAGTGACTGTCTGTTTTACTGCCTGCCAGACTTCATTATTCCTCAATTTAACCATAATAAACAAATACTAAACTATAAACTAAACTGAACTAAAAACGAAATACTTATAAAAAAATATTGATGATTTCTCAAGACTCGTAAACTAAAAACTAAATTTACTCATTCTGCCAACACTTGTATCGATCTTAGCTCCATTTAAAAAGAATAAATATGAGACATTTGTAGTATTTCAGTATTCCAGTATTTCAACTTAGCATGTTTCTTTTATTTCTGATTACATCATGGTCTTTTATGTTTTAGTACAGTAAAATATATATACACAGTTACAATCCGGTGTGCTGTGGTTAATCAGTGGCATAAAAACAATGGGCTCTGGGTGGGTAATAGAGTGTGTCTCTCCTTTGTCCTGTTAAGTTGGAACAAGTTCAATTTATTACAAATTTGCGTTTAGCTGCTTAAATGTCCCATGATATTTACTACAGTGACTGTGACTGAGAATTTCTCTAACTTTCTGAAAATCTACATTCCAACATTCACACTCACTTAACACCTTGAGAAAATAAGCTTCTGTTTCTAGATCTTTATTTCTCATTTGTCACACTGCTATTTGTGGCAATATTCATGTGAAGTGCACCACTTGAATGCCTTCCAGGAGAATCTGTCTGAAAATATGTGCCATTATCTTCATTTTGAAACAATATTGTGTCTCCTCATTTGACTCCTCTCTGGCTTTTCACTCCACTTTCTGTATGTGGTCAGACAACACATTGTACAAGCTAGTTCTGAGCAACTATAACCTGGACATGATGGAGAGTATTGAGAGTAATGTTTCAATACAGACGAGTCCAAAAGTTCAGGTAAGAGAGACGTGTGCGCATTTATTCACAAGGCAAAGCAGCACAACTGATTTAATTCTGTTTCTACTAGAGAGTTTATACTATCCTGTCAGGTTAGAGGAAGTTCAATTTATTACAGTTTTTTTGTTTTGCAGCTTAAATGTCCTATGATATTTGCTGCAGTGACATGACTGCACACATGGAAATAAAACTGAAAGCAGCCTCTCTAATCACTAATAAATCACTCATACATCAACATAACATACTAAAGTAATTACCTGGAAAGCTGATGCTGCTTGACATCATTTAAAAGGTGATACAGTCGACAGGGGCAGTAGATATAATGTGTTCGGGTGGGAGGTGGGTGGATGATTTATGCATGCAGATGGTCCACATGAGCGTGCTGTCTCTCACCGGGGACTGCAAGTCTATCATACTTTTCTCATCATTATAGAAAACAAGTGGGAAAAGATGCCTCATACTGTAAAAACTGTGTTCTATCTGATCAGATCCATACACTATAGTGACGACTCAATATTCAAGCACTTAGAATATTTGCTATTTGTATAATCTGTTGTTTTATTTCCTCATTTGGAGAAAAAAGTGATGGACCGTTGCTCTGGTGCGATAACTACACCTTCATATGTAGATATTTAGTTTACCTAATTGTTGGACTCAGTGTTTTGCATCCATGACACTCACTCACAAACCTTTTTTAGATCTCTAAGAGTTCATCTTGTGGCTAAGGGCTCATGTCACTATAGAGCTGGTTACTATGAGATACTGTTAAGGAATTCGACCTTGAGCTACCTTGCTGCTCCTCTTCAACATCAACAGGACTCTCCCTTTACTCCCTTTTTTCTCCTCTTAACTCTCCCACCTCATGTTTCAATCATCACATGCTGCTTAACTGGTGTGAAAACTGTTTATATGTCTGAGAGAATCTGGGAAAAATAGAAAATGTTGATGGACAGATTAAAGTGCAATCTAACTTGAAAGATGTGGACAGCCGGGATTATAATACTCTCCCTTCTAGCACTATTGTCAGTGAGAAACAGCAAGTTTGACCAAAAGTAAAAAGTTTTATACTTACAACAGACAAGTTAACTTGGGAAAAATAAATTATGAAAGCATCCATTTGCTAAATGTTCCTGAATAACCTCCAACCGCCCAGTGTGCGTTCAGCCGGATGCTCTCCTATACCGGCCGGGATAGTCTGTCAATGTGAGACTAATGGAGAGGCAGAACGTTGAAGGGAAAGATGAGGCTGAGCTGGTGGATAGAGACGGGTGTGACACCCTATCATGTCTTCTCTCACTAAGTTAATGGTGTGGATAAGACAGTAAGTGTTCAGGGTTAAGTGGCCTGCTGGACAACTTCCACCGAGTCTGGAGGAACCAAAGATTCTGAGGTTAAAAGGCAAAGCAATCAGTCGGACTCAAGATGCTCTGTCTATTCACACAAACAAACTGCCGCTCTTTTTAAGGACATAGGAAGCAGACCTCTAAACAATACAAAACCCAGTTTGAAGCAGGTTTCTGCATTGATTATTGACAATAGAGACTTTCATATCAGAAGTTATCAAAGAATCATATCCTTCTTGACAGCAAAATATCTTCTGATACGTTTGAGTGATCTACCTTGATTTTATACAGTGGCTCTTTTTGTCAATATGTGACGGGCTCAGTGTCAGTGGGGTATTTATGCATGTTTTAACCTAATTTTGCAGCATTTTTTTTAGATCATTCATTTGTGTTTTTAAGTAGCAATGTTGATGGTAATAATCAGATGTTTTATTGGATTGTGTTTTTATAGTTGTGTGATTATTTTTTATGCAGTGTGGTTTTTCCTATTACCCCTGAAAGACACCAACATTCAAAACAGGACTTTATGGACTTTGAAGGAATCATCTGAGTTTTTTAATGATTGTGGTTTTATTGTAATAAATCTGTTAAAATTTACCCCTTGTCTTGTTTTTTACTCTGCTCATCCATGATTTTTAAAAGGACCTCTAAGCCTTTTAGAGTGCTAGGCCTCTACGAATCCCTAGGTGGCGCTGTCGGCCTTTTAAATTACTTTTAAAATGACTTTTAATTATTTGTAAATCGCTCTTAGTTTACATTTACATTTTGCTGCCATTTTATTGGTATTTTTAACGGCCAATTTGTAGACCTTGAATTGGCAGCTGGTTACAAATACAGATATCAGTATTTGAACATTTGAAATAATAATGATCATAAGGTTTCAGTCAATAGTGATGAATTTACCATAAACACTTTTTATACCTCCATGCTGGTGACATCCATGGGCAGAGGCATTATGTTTTCAGGTTGCGTCCCGTTCTCATGAATGTGATATCTCAAGAACGCATTTTAGGGAATTTCTTCAAACTTGATATAAACATCTACTTGTACTCAAGAATGGACTGATTAGATTTTGGTGGTTAAAGGTCCTCATAAAACCCTTTTTTGGCCATAACTCATGAATGTATGACAAAACTTCACAGAAATGTCTAATAGGATAAAATCATGAAGTGATGATATTTGATATCCAAAAGGCCAAAAGGTTGACTTCACTGTGACATCATAATGTTCAGCTCCCTATCAGTCCTCTGTGCCTTTATACATCCAAAAAGTAATACTTCTTATTAAATTCCTTCAAAGTCTTCACTACATACATCATATCATTCTGGACATGGAACTGCAGCCTGAGTTGTTGGAAAAGATATACATTTGCAAGGTGGTAATTCTGGTCTTATGAATTCCTTAAATTGATTTTGTTCATTTGTTTAGTTTTTCTGTTTTGAGAATTGTGACCGGGCATGGGCTTTTACCAACCCGTTCTCATTCCACGTTGTCAAATATCAACGCCTGTGTCAGACCCCAGAAAGCCTTTTTAACATGTGGTTACCAAACAGTTGCAGTTTGGGTAGATTTAGGCACCAAAATAGGTTTAGGCCACCAAAACTTGGTTAAGTTTAGGAAATGATCATGGTTTGAATTAAAATAAGTATGTTACATGATGTACAATACATCGTATGGCCTAAGTGAAGTAAATCACGTAACATAAAACTTTAGATAATGTTGACTTTTGGTTTTACACAGGACATGAACCCTAGCCTCCTGGGTGAAAGTCCTGTCCTTATTTGTATCATCCATCCCTGCCCCCCATATGCTCCTTCTTTATACTTTGTCACCTGACATGGATGGGCTTACTTTAAAGTTACTTGAAATTTTGGTGTGTCTCATCAATTCTGTACTGCAGTTTCCTCTTATACACCGTTACCAGTAAGCCTGTTTTATCAGTATAGCTCCATTATATTTTTTATTAAAAATGCACGTTTCCGACCAGTAATTTTGACCCTCACATGAATAAAGAAAATGATGAATGATGAGATCACAGTGAAGAATATCAGTTTTGTTATGGTGTGATATGACTCTCTTTTGAGGGGAAGTATTTTTAACCGTTAGTGGGTCAGTGTCACATTTGTCCCGTGGGAATCCCTTAGGATGTTTGGCAGCTTTGGCACTGCCCACTGTAATGTATCATGCAGCTTTTCAGCAGCAGCCTTTCACTCCCCAGGTATGATACACAGCACCTGAGCAGTCGCCCTTCCATCTTTCCTTAACCTACCTTATCTGCACTATTGTTTAGCAATATTAAGTTCCAGTGCCAGGCTCCCCTTTGTCTGAGAGGAGAGGACAAGAAAAGGGCAGGTAGGGCGACTGCAAGGGAGGACAAGGAAATAGTGGGCAGAAAAGGCTGTTGTCTGTAATGTAGGGACAACGAAAATGTAGGCTGAAAGACAGTGAGAATGGGAGACGAGCAGACAGGGACAGACGTTGTCTGGCAGGAGGGTACAAGGCGAAGGGCATGCAGAGGAGACACTATCTGAGGAGAGAGAGTAAGGCGAGGGCGGTCTGTTGTATGATAGTGGCATTTCCAGTTTAAAATACACAGGGCGTTAAGAAGAAAGGTCAGAAAATTTGGTGTGGAAAATGTGATGAGAGAGGGGAAGAAACAGGAAAATGATCAAAGAGACAACATAACCAAAAGGAACATGATTAGTGAGATGATAAAGCAGACTTGAGCAGCAGATTGCACGACAGTCACTAATGATCTCATGTTATGATACTATCTGGCAAATTTGTGTCTAACACAAGCTTACGATCAGTGTGACGCAAACTTTTGTAATGCAAACATCCAAAATTACAGTTTAACTGATTAATTACTGAAAACGTGGACAAGGGTACAACCCATAAACTCCTAATTGTGACTTCACTTTATCTTGTGGAATATTTGTGTGTATTTATGTGCAATGTTTTGAAGGAATAGTTCAGATTATTTGATCTAGAGTTGTATGAGGTGCTTATCCATGGTCATTGTATTACCTACAGTAGATACCAGTTGACATGCGCCCAGTTAGGAGAAGCATGGAGGAGCCCCAGAGTGAAAGATAAGCCATATACTACAGCAATTAAAAGTAGTTTAGCCACTTAAAAAAGGTCCGGCTAAAAAATCTATATCAGTTTAACTGTATGCTGTATTTAGAATTCATAGCTTTACTTTGCCATCAAACAGCCTTTTCTGACAGGAAACCGCTGTTACACAAGCCAAATGTAGCTCTCTCCACACCAACCAAAGTCCATTGGTGAAAGCCGTAATTTTACCTTGTAGAACACAAGAGTTTCTGGACTACCTCTGTTCAATCTGTTAGTTTGTTTGCATTATTGTGTGACTTTGGTGAATCTGAACAATCCTTTTAAAACACAGAAGTCACACAATAAAACAAACTAACTAACAAATCCAGACACCAGCAGACCAGCAACTGTTGTGTTCTGTGAGGTAAAATAACTAATTTTGCATAATGGAGTTTGGCTGGTTGGAAGAGAGCGATATTTGGCTTACATAACAGCGGTTTCCCAACAGAAACAGCTGTCTGATAACAAAGTCAATTGGTGAAAATATTCTAAATATAGTGTACACTTCAGCTGATTTTTTAAGTTGCTGATCCTGTACTTGTTTAGCTTCCCAGCTGGTACTCCTTTCTGCTTCTCCAAACTGGGGGCCTGTTGACCAGCATCTACTATAATACACTGATTATTGATAAGTATCTCATGCAACCCCACCTCAAATAATCCAAACTATCCCTTTAAATGTAAGGTCGATTGGCATCATTGTGCAAAATCTCCCCATTTCACTCCAGGCTTGTAAAGATTTCCAAAAGGACATCTTTTTGGTGACCCAATATTCAAACAAATCAAATACAAAAGTCCCAGGGTTGATTATTTCCTATTCTTCAACCTTAGGTTTAAAAATGTAGGGCAGCTAAATAGGTCACACCACAGGTCTCCATAACCTTTGTGGGGGAAAAAAAAAACAATATCTGCCATCATAATGATGCTACATCTCCATGACAACAATGTGCGTCGTTAAAGTGCCCAGTTATCTCCATGGTGACTGTTTCCAAATGAAAATTCTGGCGCCGAACGAGAAATGGGTTAAAATGACATATCATATCACATCACAAGGGCAACCACACATCAACGGAAGATAAAGGGGTGTGGCACGCAGCTTTAAAGTCAGAATCAGTCGGCTGAAATACAGTCGATCTAAAAGATAAAGCGGCGCTCATCCATTTATCAATAAATACGTCAGCTATAAGGAAACTGATAAGAAAATCTGCTCCTTTTTGTGACAAACTGCACGCGCCGACAACAATAACGCACTGATGATGATAACATCTCCATTATGATGTGAGCGCAGTGCCAGGTATCACTGACACTGACTGACTCATAATAAACAACTGCCAGAAAATATCTCAAAATCCGATGTGTGACGTCGGCGTATTCATCCACTTTTGCGTCCCTCAACCTGTGGATCATCTAAAACGAGTCGTCATCCCCCTTGTGCTTCTCTTTTTTCATTGACAGAAACAATTAACTAACCGTTTATATTACAGTAACAGCAGTGACATCATACACGACATCAGATATTTTGTTTCCGACTGCTGAAAGAGAAACATGAATTAGTCGCGCTCGTTTTAATGCTTTGATTTCTATTTGCAAATATATTTTTTGCCGCGCAACCGGTGAAGGTTACAGTGATCAGCGCCAGTAGACACACCCTCATTGTATAGCGCTGATAAACAACACTACGGCATCTCTGCAAGTTAATAAGAGCGTGTGTAAATATTGCAAACGCCATACGTTTGTGCATGAAATAAATTTACTTCTAAATGTGCGATTCACTGAAAATCTTACTAATTACATTGTTTATTTGCACACAAAATGAGCTGGAAATCAATTCTGATCAAATTTGCGTTCCCTCTCAGTCCATCTTTAATGATTCCTCTTAACTCTCATTTTCCCAAAAGAAAAAAATAACAATAACACTATCTAAGACATCAAATATGCGCGCTGATCAACTTACCTCTTGTTTCTCCAGCGGACCAACACTTAGTTCCACCCACAGAAATAAATTAGCTCGTCTCACAAGGCTTCTGTTCCAAATATTCTCATCTGTCAATATGTACACACTGCACACATCTACTTGTCCTCCTGGAGAAATAGATGAAGTGATGGATAACAACGTGACTCCTGGAGTGACTGCTTGTTCAATACGTTGAACCCTCACTCACGCTCTCTTTCTCTCCCCCTGCCTCTCTCCTCTCTACCAGACACACACACACACACACACACACACACACACACACACACACACACCTATCATAGACCCCCAGCACAATGCAAGCCTCATGTGTGATTGAAAGCTTTGATTTGATTTCAAACACTTCAAAAACAAAATAAAATGAAATACATACTGTATGTAAAAAAATAAATATTCAACAGGTTTTCAATTAACAACATGCATTAACATTTCATGTCGAACTAGGATTACCTCTGCTGGTTCCAGTTTATATCCATGTTTGTACAACATACTGTATGCAGTGAAGACTCTGAAGGGACTGAAGGTATAACGTGTATTTTTGTTTTTTACTATTTTTTCACTATATGACATGTATGATGTCAATGAAAAATTTCACATAGAGACTATTTTTACAGAGGAGTACAGAGGACCGATAGAGAGCTGAACATTATGATGTCACAGTGATGGTGACCTTTGATTTATTGGATATAATTCCACCCAGCTTTTGTCAAAGTTAGCATATGAGTTAAGGGCACAGTGACCCAAATCTTATCAGTTCATCTGTGAGTCCAAGTGGACGTTTGTGCCGGATGTAATGAAATTCCCTCCAGGTGTTCCTGAGACATGACCTTCACAAGAATGGGATGGGCGTGAGGTCACAGTGACCACTTCTCGACCATTTTCACCCTTGACCACCCAAAATATAACCTGTTTATCCTTGAGTCCAAGTGGACATGTGTACCAAGTTTGAAAAAAAATCTGCCAAAGCATTCTTAAGATATTACGTTCACGAGATTGGGACAGACTTCTTTATGACAAATCACCAGCACTTAAAAATTAAGAGTTTAAAAAGCAAAAAGAAAACAACCACAGTATCACTATTAGCGTACTTTACATTCCCCTTCCTCATTTCTGTACCTCGCAAAAAATATGGAATAATAATAATGATTTCTCTTGATCTTTATTTTATATATGCTCAGTGTATAATGCTCAGTGATCCCACACATTAGACAAATAGAAAAATCTTTAAGGCAACATGGCAAATGCACATAAATATGACACAGAGAAAACACACACAGTGGTATACAATGCAAGAAGAACAATTTCTGAATCATTTCACAGTGTGAGTATAAGGGGAGGTTTAGGTGCACAGACAGAGTGCCAGCTCAATAAGGGAGTCAAGGGTCACACTGCTTTCTTCCTTCACAAAGTGAATACATAAAGTGTCCTTTTTAAAGGAGAAATATGTAATATATTTACTGTAATAAATCATAAAATGACCATGATATGTCATCAGAGATAAAGGAAACATGCCAAGTTGAAATACAGGCTTCTCTGACAAATAATGCTGCAGCCAGCATGTCCTCCTTTACCATTCAAGAACAGCTATCTTTGTTTGCCAATTTCATGTTCATTAGACTTAAAACTAATGCTGAATGTTTGCTAATTGAGTAAGTGTCACTAATAGTCTTTTAGAAGGAGTAGATGCTCATAATGGTTAAACTGTTCAGTCTGGCAGGCAGTGAGGCAGACAGTCACTGAACTCCAACTCCAGAGTGTGTAACAGGCTTAACTTTAAATGAACAAACAATTAACAGTTATAAACAGCTGATCAACTTACAGTGTAGGACTCGTCGCTTGTTGTGGTCAAGGTATAATGTTGAGCTCATCTTGCGCTTGGGTAGGTTCCGTGTTCCTGCACTGCAGCCTGCAGGCAACCTGCCTGAGCTCTGAGTCTGGCTTCAACCAGAGATCACATATAAAATTGGGGATTAAACCTATTTAATGTACCATCAATGCCTCCAACTCACTATTTGGGTTTTAGTATTTATTTTTGAGTGCTAGGGTCTTACATATTGCTCCTTTAAATTTTAACATGGTAAACAAAAGTCAAAGCCTGAGATGTGTGCCTGAGAAAAAACACACCTCTACAATCATATATCATTTTTAAAGAGACTCGTTCTCAAATCAGTTAAACAGATCACAGTAGAGTGGACTGTGTTTCATTGACACAGAACACATGAGAGAAGGGCCAGCCATCTTTAAAGCTTGCTTAACATGTAGGTAAACGTAATTATACTGCATGACTGAGACACCAGTAGACAGGGGAATAGAATCAAGAATGCAAGACTGAAGTCAGTGCATAGATTAGTTTGTATCAATAATCAGGTTCAGGTAATACACAGAACTGCTGTGTGACAGAAGGTGAATACAGACAATGCCGAACACTGAGACAGAAGTCCTTGTGTCCAAGTAGTGCCGACACGCCCCCAAATCCAGCGTGCAACCTTTCATCCGTCTGCACACTTTCTGTCCACAGTATCTCCTCTCCAATTGTAATAAATGTGTAAATCCATCCATCTCTCTGAGAGGACTTCATAGTGCAGGGTTCATTGGGGAGGTGGGAAAGTAGGAGACAAAGGGACATCATGGCGTTTCTCGCTGTAGGAGGCACAGAAAGAGTTAAGATGGTGAAAACATGATATGCAGTAAATCTTAAGTCACCCTAATCATTTAGATGTCAAACACGCTCCCCGTTACTATTTATTAGGGCTGCTCCCTGAAAGTCAAAGATTTAAATCATCAGTTGGAGACCCCCTAACTGACTGAGATTCCTCAAGTCGAGCAGCCATCTTTTTGTTTGTTTGTTTTTTTTTGTTGGCATGCATGGCAGAGTGAGCACTCCTTGCTGTCACTCTGCCACTGGGCTAAAATCATTCCACTATATCAAGTTGTCCAGTCCACTTGGTGAAGATGGCTGTGATGGGTAGGCCTATAGGCAGCTGTGGTGAATCTGAGAGATGCCTGAATTATTCTCCTTAACGGACGCACATGGTCAGCTGCAGACACCACAGCTGCGTAGTTTTCATTTTCTGCCATCTGCTTAGAAGCGGTGAATTGACAGCTCACAGGAACTTAATACGATATAGTCCATGGCTTTTGTTTGATATCTAGTGTCGACAAAAAATGTTGCACATTTCCAATCTGTCATTAGCATACTGAGCGCACATTAGCTTGGAGGGCTAATGGCTTGCTTACTATATTACATGAATGTTGTGGTTCTGTGGAACATCCTTCCAACCCTGATCAAAAATCTGGCAGTTCAATAAAGTGTTGATTGATAACGCTTGAAAAAAAAAGAACAAATCATTGAATATTTGTACTGAACAGCCAAATCTGATGCGACTAATAAAATTCTGAGTCGGGTCCAGCCCTATTATTCATTAATTTTTTTCAGTCCATCTATTCTTACCTGCATATTGCTGTAGATCCAGGGCAGAAGACTACTGACTTTGGTGTAAACACCAGGCTTGTTTCTTTCTCCACAGCCAGCTCCCCAGCTGGTGATCCCCGCCAGGTACCAACGGCTCTGCCCCTGACACACCAGAGGTCCCCCGCTGTCACCCTGGAAAATATATAGTTCGCACTAAGTTAACATAAGTTTTACTCTAAAACATTGGTGCCAAAGCATTTTACTAGTGGACCATATATAGAAAAATAAAAGGAGTCACAGGCAAAACAATAGTAAATATGTAGTTTTAAATTAGTTCTACTGCAAGAAAATCAGTGCCATAGACCAGATAACCCCACATGCCATAGAAAATTTGTTTTCTATTAAAATAACTACAAACACTACTAAACAGTTGAAGGTTTGACATTACAGTAGTTTATTGGTGTGCCCACATATTACGAAAAGCATTTCTGTAGCTGCTGCTCTTTAATTTAAGTCACTACTTTTAAACTCAAATGCAACACATGGCCTAAGTGCCCACTTATGTGTAAACCTGTACAGACAAGCAGAAATTGCCAGTTCCCAGTGTTTCTGAAATTTTTAGCACACGTTTGCTATCTTCAATCTTTTCAGTTCCACCATGTATTAAATGAGGTAAATGTTTTCATAGAATAGTAATTAATCAGTGTAGGTCAAGTAGTTGTTCAAAATGGTAAAGTATATTTTCATCTGATTACTGTGCACCTGTCTGTTGATATCGACCGCTCACCTGGCAGGAGTCTTTGCCTCCTTGCAGGTCCCCAGCACAGAGCATGTTCCTGGTCACAGCGCCTCCATACACACTGCGGCTGTTACACACGTCTCTACCAATGATGTCCACAGTCACCTCCATCAGATCCGTGGAGACAGTTCCTGTGTTAGAGGAAACAATGCCAATTCATTCTTCTAACAAGGCTCTAAAAGATGTCAAAAGTGAAACTTTGCCCATATCTGCCTCAGTAAAGAGAGGGCAGACATTAGTCACTCCCTGACAGATCATTTATGTTCCCTCAGGGAGTCCAGACATGATTTTGTTCTGTTCGGCCTGCCTGTACTTTGTCTGATGGCTATCTGCCTGATTTTTGACCACTGCTTGACCGCCCTAACTCTCTGCAGTTGTCTGTTGTTGTTCTTGTTCCTGGTTGTAATCCTGTGATTGTAATCCTTATTGATTTTAATGACCTCTAAATATCTTGTTCAGCGTTCTGAACTGTTGCATATAATATATAACAGTTTACTTCATCCTGATACCGGGTAATTCCAGTATTTTTAAACCTGGGTTCTATTTTATATATATTTTGCTGTTTAAGCAACTAATAAGTACATAAAGTTTTGGAAATGTTCCTGTAGGCAATCATAAAATGGGCTGGAACGGCTTCACGTACCCATCAGAGAACGTCTGCTAAAAGTGTTTGTTTTTGCAACCGACAGGCTCAGATTGTTATTCTAAGCTTTTGGCAACATTATGGAAAGGACCGGTACAGAGACAGACGTTTTGTTAAAGAGTAAGATCCTTTTCAGTGTGGTCTAGTGCTCCCTATCTATTAATGAACTCCTGTCCTCCTCAAATGAGATCTGCGCCCTTGCATGCATTCATTCCTTAGTTATTTTATCATGTTATTTAATTTTCATTGTCTTTCGGCTGCTCCCATTAGAGAAGCCACCACGGATCATCTGCTCGCTGGCAGACCAGGACCCGCCCACCCAACCCGGATCCACATATTTGATTTGGCACAGGCTTTTTATGCCGGATGCCCTTCCTGACGCAACATGATCCAACCCTCCCCATTTATCTGGCCAGTTTTATATCTAATATGTTTTCTGTAACTCGTCCTTACACTATATCTGTGCACTTACTATATCCTTCCTCTAGTCAGCATGTGAGTAAACAATAATACTACAACATCCCTAACCTTTTTAAAACACACAGTTATGTGCAGAGCTTCTGTAGAATGGAACAATAAACACAGGTTTTCACTCTTCAGAAATAAATGCAGATGTACCTAAAGAAGTAAACCATATGTGCCTTCCTGGTACAGTGGAAGCTAATAGAGATCCAATTAAAAAAAAACTTAACTATGCAATTTGTTACATTTTTCGGTATACTACTGTAGGTGGCTCCATATTCCAGCTTACCTGACGCTGCCTCAGTGGTGCCAAAACCAGAGGTCCAGCATTTGGTTCCTTGTTGAAATCGCTGGTCAGAGGTTGGGAGACAAGCTGGCTGAACTTTATCTGGATAACACAAAAAAGACATATTTAACTTTCACAAACACACCAGCAACCCTGTGTCCCTGGATACCCTGGATAGCACTGTGGACAGATGCGCACACACACACACACACACACACACACACACACACACACACACACACACACACACAAATACACTGGGCTGGGCAAATCAGATTACCAATATGACTGTGGACTCAGCACAGACTTTAAAAGCTCAGCCTCAACAGCAAGAGAAAACACTGCCCTGCATATTTGCTTCATCTATATCTATATACTTCATGACATAATGTGTCCCATGCATGATTTTGAATCTTTTCTTATTTTTCTCTTTTTCTTATATTTGTTCTTAAACAAAGCAGTGGGAGGAAATATGAAATCCTACATGGGATTCATGAAATGTGCACTGACCGCCAAATCTGTTCTTAACCACCTGAGTATGTTGATGATTTGTGCTTGATCTTAAATTGGATGCACGTGCCAGGAAGTTTGCAGTTAGCATATCGAAACACACAATAGACCCATACAGGGGCAGCAGAGTTAAGTGCTGTGTGCAAACCACAAACCAACAACGCACTGACAACTGACAGGTGATGTTTGAAAGGTTTCGCTGTCAGGGTACAGCAGGTGCAGCCAGATTGTGCCCCCAAACCCCCGAGTCAGCGATCACATGGTCCAGGATTGTGTGCATCACATATTGTTTGGATGATTATTTAATCGATATTTACATTTTGAGGAAAGACAATGGATGTGGAGAGTGCCTTGATGTGCACATGAGTACAGTGGATGTATCTGGTCTGCTGACCAGCGATATTTGAACTTGATGTACTTTGGTGTTAACTGGAGAAGTTTGAGGAGCATCTGGGAGTAATGCAGCCTTAGTACCGATTATACAGCGGACTGAAATATGTCTGGTCTACTGCTAAACTCTCTCTGGAAGGCCAGGAAAGCGACAGTGGTGAGTACTTGCAGATCAAGTGGATTAGATCATTTTGTCTTTGTTTTAGTCGAGGCTCCAGAGCGGCACCATCTTTAAGTGTAAAAATTTCAAATTATTATAGAAATAAATAGCTGTATAACATTTTTCTTCTATGATTTCATTAAACAAATTACTTTCTCTTCATAATTATTAATAACTCACAGCACAAAACACAAGTTGATTTTGTACGTACTGGTTTACAAATGGTCTGGAGCACACTTACATTTTGTTCTTACTTAAGAACAAACATGAGTATTGATGAATGCCACAAAAGTTCAAGTTCAAACGTTCAAGATTAAATCTGTGTGTGTGAACAATTCATGCACAAGGCCCAATGTTAGCTTTTGGTTTGTGATACATGAACAAATAATTTATAAATGTACCAAACTTCACTATATGGTGATGATAACTAAATCTAGCTTTAATTCTCAGATATGAATTCACATTTCATGTCAAACATTTTAATTTAGATTTCTACCATTCAACAGTTAAATGGGTACTGATTTGATTCTGACCACAGCCTCAGGTATGAAAAGAGGATGATAGACTGACCATTGAAGGTAACTGGAGATGAAAGTTTGAGCAGAGCGATGTCATGGTCATTAGTTTTTTCGTTGTAGTTCTCGCTCAGTATGATCTTCTTAACCAGGTAGGGCTTTGTAAGTCTGTCCAGAGACACCGCTCCACCGTACACTTTCCAGTTGGCTGCTAAGAGAGTTAAGTCGTTGTTTCTGCAACACAGGCAGAGACTGTTCAGTGGAAAGCAATGGACTCATACGGATTTGGGATTGGCACTTATTTAGAATAAATAATAGAGAGAATAAACAAGATCAATGCAGAGTAAAAAAAACAAAACAGTAATCCTTAAGTACACATTTTCTGCATCTGTCACCTTGGGAAGCAGTGAGCAGCCGTCAGCACAAAATCAGGAGAGATCAGGACTCCTCCACAGACGTGGGATCCTCTGAAGTGGAGCGACAACTGCCAAGGCCACTGACCCATCTTAGCTACGCTTCCCCCAATGATCCGGGATGTAGACTGCTGCCGACCGCAGTCTGGGAACAGGAGAAAAAAGTGAGATACTGCACAAAAAAACAGCTAAAACTTCCTTTATAGAGTGTTGGGAGATAATTTAGTAATAATATTTGGTTGGTTTGAGTGAAGTGCTGGTGATAGAATGACCACATTGGTCTTGAGCTGCAACAACGTGTGGCTGGTATTGTTTTCACCTTGTAAGTCTCTGTGTGTTTCTGTGTGTCATCGAAATGTGGTCCTGTTTTTAACCTGATCAATGAATTTTAAAGGGACAGTTCACCTCAAAAATAAAAATACATAATTTTTCCTCTTACCTGTAGTACCATTCATCCATCTAGATTGTTTTGGTCTGAGTTGTAGAATTTTTGAGTTAACAACCGTACAGATGTGAATATAATGGAGCAGCCCCCCCCCCCCCCCCCCCCCCCCCCCCCCATGACACAGTTACACAGGGTAATCCACCGACCTTTATGTGAGCAGTTTCATGAAGGAACCATTTTCTTTCTACTGAAACTACACTTGTACTTTCTTTGTACTAGAAAGAGAGTGGTTCCCACACGAAACTGCTCGCAACAAGGTGTGTGAATTATGTTGAGTAACCAGGTCATGATTTCTGAAGAGAGACACAGGTGTTGAATTTTTCAGATGTATTTTTGGGGCCTTGAGCTCCACAAGCCATTAGGTTCCATTATATTCAAGACAAGGCTGGCATCTTTATGGTTGATATCTCACCAAAACAATCTAGATGGAGAAAAAGCACTACAGGTAAGAGGAGAAATACAGTACGTATTATGCTTTGAGAAAGAGACACAGAAAAGAAGAACTGTGTATGTGTGTGTGTGTGTGTGTGTGTGTGTGTGTGCATGTGTGTAACCGTGTGTAACACATGACTTTAGGAACAGATGGAGGCTCCTTACCCACACACTGCAGGAAGACAGTATTCTGGTCTGGACAGGATGAACTGCGTCATGCCACAGTGAGAAAAACACATCAGTGAACATGAGTACATGCAGGGAACCACTGTGCACCTTTAGGGCAGGTTTTTTGTGTTATTATAACCACATAAAAAGGCAAAAATGAATCAGTCAAATGACAAATATGTCAGATAGGTTGCGTAATAAACTGATACTGGAATAGATAAAGCCTGATCTGTGTATGAAACAATGGAGAAAAAGGACTAGGCTGTATACCTGACGTTTACCCGAGACTGGATAGGCAGATTTGATGTGCTGGCCAGTGTTAGACCAATGGACTCCTGGGACTGAATTGGTTTGGTGACATAGGACCTGGAGATAGAGAGAAGGGCAGTTCAGATATCTGAAGAGATGAACTCGCACATTCAGAGACCGCTTTGTTGAAACAATGCCTGATTGGGTCTGAAAACTCATTCTGGTTTTGTCACACTGAGACACCCCAGAGAGACCTGCGGAGAATCAATTCAGCCCCTTAAAAGACAGCAGCAGGTGAGAAGAAATTAGATGGATCTCGGTGGGTAAATTACAGGTTGGAGATAGAAGCCCACATGTTGAAATTGGGTCTGGCAAAATGACTCGCTAAATCACTCCTTCACGAAGCATGCGATAGCTCTGAATGATGACAGGGAATGGTAATATTTTGATGTTGGAGTGCCGATCCAAAATGGTTTTCAGCGCTCAACATTGCCGCTCCAACACTGTTTTATGTGAGTCGTTTAGCATGCTTTAGGTCAGGTTAGCTTCTACAAAATCATTGTTGACTTAACAGGAAAATTTTGCATTTTTCTTGTGGATGTCCTGTCATTGCTGATGGTAAATGTAGTCACTTGAAACAATAAATTCTACAGTGCGTACTATATTGACTGAGAAAACTACAAAAACTGCAAAAAATGTTTTTCTTCCTGCATCCAGTGATTTCACCGGATTAATTAATTCCTGATTACCAACTTAATTTCTTCAATTGACTACACTTACCATCAACACTGACTGGTCATCTACACAAAAAGTGGACACACTGCTTCTTTAAAACAACCAATGTGTAAGATTTAGTGGGATTTATTGGCAGTAATGGAATAAAATATTCATTAGTATGTTTTCATTAGTCTTTAATCAGGTGAAAATAAGAATTGTTGTGTTTTTGTTTCATTAGAATGAGATATTTATATCTTGTTTGCAGATTGCAAACACCTCCCTTTGCTCGTCTGTTCCACACGTGCAGGAGAACCTACAGCAGCCAGGAAACCTCACAGAAAACATGAACGTCCAAATGTAGAGCCAGTGTTTAGTTTGTCTGGGCTATTGCCTGTCTGGGCTAGGAACAGCTGTTCATATTTTCCATGAGTTTCACGGCCATTGTAGGTTCTCAGGAACGCCTGGAAGAGGAGGACGAAGGGAGGTGCCCACTGCTTTAAAGTGATATTTCTTTTACTTTCTGAATCCTAGCTGAGCGCAGATCTGGTCGGCGTGATTCTGGTCCCAGCCTTGGTAGCACACTGGTAGGAAGCGCCCATCTCGAGCAGTCTTCACCTGCAGACTGTTATCTTTGCCAAACCTCACTGGGGAAGACATGGAGGGAGACAAAAGGAAGAAGACAGCTTAGATGGTGTCTCTTCAGTGGGTTATGCTTCACATTATGTGACAGTAATGCAGAGTCTTTGGCCTGTGTGTTGCTGCTGTTGCAGCAGCTGCAAACAATTACGGTGAAAGCAAAAATCTAATATGAAATAAATTAACTTCACTGTGCATTTGACAAATGCAAGCCTGCAGCTGTGTGCACTTTGTTCGCATCACAAAATTCCCTGTTTACTGTTTTTTTAATACATTATTGTGGCAAAATATATCATTGCTACTCTTTTTTAAAAAATATTTTTACATTTTTTATATTTTTGCTATCCTTCATGCATACACAAAATACAATGCTTATAGAAATAATAAATAACCATGATTACCAATGCATAGGTATGTGCATACATACCTATACTTTGATGTACCTACATGTTAATTCAAAGAGCAAAAAGAAAAAGGAGGGACCATCAGATTGTCGGTATACGTCATTTTTGAGTAATTTGAGTAATCTTTTAAGAAAAAAGATCTCTGATTCCAGCTTCTTAATTTATAATATTTTCTGGTTTCTTTACTCCTAAACTAAATATCGTTGGGATGTGGGCAAAGCAAGATATTTGAGGATGTCAGTGATCTATAGTATATATACTATAGTTTTATGTTTAGCTTTTCATTAAAAACATCTTAGAACATAATCCATCTAATATTTAATTCAAATGTATACAGCATATTGTTGGTCAATTGCCTTTACATAATTTTAAAGTGAGCCCATCTTTGTTCAAACTACTTTTCACGTTTATTGATTTCGTAGGTTACCATACTATATATTTCATTTACTGTTTCCAACCACTTGTTTACATCAGGAGATTCAATTTTTTTTCAGTCTCTTGTACTGTATATTTAAGAGCTGTAATTCCCAAGATCTAAAAAAGATAGAATTCTTTCTTTTATAGGATTTTGGGAAGTGCTCCCAGAAGTATATATATGTTTTTCTAGATACAGCACTTTCACTGTTCTATCATGCGTAAAATGTATCACATAACTCTCTGATACTGAAGTCCAAAATATTCACAAAATGAAATCACATGCTGTCTGCTAGACTGTATGTCTTGCTTTAAAATTATTACATAAATAACATGACTGATAATGTTATAAGTGTATATTTACATTTACAAATACTATATTATCCTGATTACCAAACCCATGTATGATAACCCTACCTATTTTTCATTTCGAGGGGATCCTTTTGGCTGTCAAGTGTCTGCCCATCCTTCTACACCATCTGTCCATGTATTAGTCTGGTGCTGGTAAGGTGTGTGTGTGTGTGTGTGTGTGTGTGTGTGTGTGTGTGTGTGTGTGTGTGTGTGGGTGTGTGTGTGT
>JAJHUR010095333.1:0-31029 GCA_027495735.1 Lutjanus campechanus | reverse complement strand
ACTTGTGCAGCGCGATGAGACATGTCAACCATACATGTACCAGCAACCAAAAGAACCTCTCATGTCCCACAATAAACCTGTGAAACTACAGAGAAAATATCTTTTTTTTTTCCATTTACGGTAGTTTATTGTCTATTTTGTCATTGTCTTGTCCCTTTTTTATTTTTAAGTAGCATTTTCTCCTGTCTGGTGCTGTTTTGGCTCTGGGTTTTGTGTTGTTGAAATATGAAAATCAATAAACTTAAGGTCATTTTAAAAAAATATACAATCTTTTAAACTAAACTATAGTCGTCCTGAAAAGAAGATACTGAGTCAGTGTTTGATCATTTATGTTACATTTAAAGGACCAGGAACTGTCAAATAAAGTACAATAAACAATGAAAAATTAAACTTTACTCATCTGAACGTGAATCAGTACAGTTAAGTACAGAGTTCAAAATCTACTGATAAAAGTGCAAGTGCCTAAAAAACTACTTGATTACACTATATACAGTATTTGTTATTAGTTAGCCTACTTACACCCGTTACCTGACTTCACCCTTCACAGTCTACTTGTCCTGTTATGTCTGACTTGTTTCATTCTGTGTTTCATGTATAAAATGTAATAAATATTATAAAACCTGACTGAAACTTGAATGGAACTACTTTTTAATTGTTCAGAAAAAAATATTTACAGTTTTGCTCTTGTATTAAGTGTGATATTAACCTTTGACTGTCGGGTCTTCTCCCATCAAGTCATCTCCGACCTCGGCCTCCACCATGGCCCGCCTCATCTCCGGACCGGGTTTGGTCACCGTGTCGCTGCGAAGGTCCACCACGCGGGTGTTGGGCGTGCTGTACCGGGGTCTCCCGGTCATGAAGTAGCCGCGGGCGGAGCTCCGCGTTGGAAGTCGCGCACGGAGCGGGTTAAAGTGTTTAAACAAAAATCTGCAGGAAAATGATCTTAAAGACATGATGTTCCTCTTATAATAATGTGCAGTGGGAGAAAACTACGGAAGCGTGTTAATACCACACCTCGCTGTAGTCTGGCCAACTGACTTGACGCACCTGGTGTGACCAGAGCCGGTTCGCCCATTAGGCAATATAGGCAAATGCTAAGGGCGCCGTGGCCTCCAGGGGGCGCCACAAAATCGGGAAAAAATTCACCTTCAATATAATTATATTAAAACTAGTTATTCCTATCAACTCTTAAAATGGAAAAACTAGATTCAAATGTAAAGCAATGCCCAATTAATATTACTACAAATGATAATACCAAATAAGTCGTCCCCCCCCCCCAGCTGATTGGTACCTGCTCGCTCTCTGTGGAGGGAGGGGCGAATTTATTGATGTGACCCCAGAGAACTTCGTAAACATGTCAAAACGACCTAAACTGTCCGGAGCACAGGAAAGAAAGAAAAAAGAAAACAAGAGGAGGAAAAAGGGGAGAAAGAAAGAGGTAAAGTAAAGATACAGTAATGAAATGAAGTATCAGTTATTTTGCACAAGTTACTGTTAAGTTGATAACTTGCCTCTGAGCGATTAGCCTCAACATGGTATGTTAATCAATAGCCTAAATAACCAGTTTTATATTTCTGTATCTGGGCGGCATGGAGGGGTCTTAACTGTTACGGATCATTTGTAGAGATTAAATCTACTGAGTAGGTGTCTACATTGGCCTAATCTACGCTTTTATTATTTGTTGTATTTATATCTGGCTAGCTAACGTTTTTCCTGCTTTTAATAATCAATCAAAATGCTATTCCCTTTTCACCCCTTTATATATCAGATTTTTAACCCTAGTTGTTCGTTGTGTTACAGTTCAAATTGTCTAAAGCATGTTAATTGTTTTAAACTTTACATCAGTGTTAAAGTACAATTTTTTATTATTATTATTATTATTATTATTATTATCATTATTATGAATACTCCATAACTTAGCATTCCCACATGCCATATTAAACTACAGTTTACTGCTTCTTTGCATCTGCTAATCAACATTTCACTGTAATGACAAGTTGTATCTAATCTAATATGCATATCAGAAAAAAATGTGGTAAGGGTATTTATATTTATTTCATATTTTTTGTATTTATTTGTAATTTGTTAAGCATGTAAATTGCGTGACATGTTATCTTATAAATGAAAGACAATGGTAAAAACAATGCTATTCGATTTCGTATGTAAATCGCCGATGGGAGGGGGCGCCATATAAAACCTCGCCTAGGGCGCCACATTGGGTAGGGCCGGCTCTGACATTAAAACAGACTTTTTGGCTGAGTCAAGGAGTTAGAAGTAGCTTACATCAGCCAGCTACACATCTGCTTGTGAGTCATTATTTTAGTCGACAAAATTCACCGTCGTCTCCCAATTTCGATGTTTTATCTGCCACTGTTATCACCGTAAACTGCACAAATGCAGTGCCAGAGTGGAAAGTTTGTCAGACTTAACAACAGTAACCAGTAACTCACAGGAGGCAGTGGAGGCATGTAAACACGAATAACAACAGAGCAGAGATCTTGTGTATCAGCTTGTGTTTACAGGGGCTTACAGTATAAAAAGAGTCCATGTCATTGATAGTGCTCTGGTGACCCCTAGAGGCACTACTGAAAAACATAAACATCAGTGAGACTTCAAGGGTGTGTTCCAGAGTGTCGGCCACCCACCAAACCAGTACAAAATACAGATGGAAGAGAATGCAGAACCAGTAATACCTGCAGCAAGAAAATTGCCAGTGGCCCTGAAAGACAGACTGAGAAAAGAACTAAAATCTCTGATAAACAAGGGGATAGTGGGGGAAAAAAAGTGGAAGAACCTACAGACGGAGTTCATTCTCCTGTTATTTTGGGTGATCTCAGGCTGTGCATGCTTCTTTTCCAAGCTGGTTGCTTCTTCTGGATTTTGCCAAGTAAAGCTGGGCGAGGAAAGTGCAAAACTCTGCAGTCTGGTGTTGAAATTCTACCACCCTCCCAAGTGAAAGTGTCCACAGACACTTCAAAAGACAGACTATAAGCAGTTTTGCTGCATGACTCTCTGTGGTTTCCAGTCGCCTACGTGTCCAGGACAATGACTGAGGCAGAACGAAACTATGCACAACTTGAGAAAGAGGCATTAAGAGCAGTTTTTCGGTGTGAGAAGTTTCTTGACTACATCTTGAACTGCAGGCCCTTATAGAAAGAATCCGCCTACCAGGAGGTCACAGGCTGACCCATCCTTACCAGAACTTTAAGGAGGTACTGTCAGTGGTCGATGGCATCCTCATGAAAGGTAAACGGATAGTTATACTTACCTCCATGTGCTCTAAAATGGCAAACCGGGACATTTAGGCATTGAAAAAATGCAAAGTATGTGCAAGAGCCCTGATGTTTTGGCCACACATGAACAGAGACATCGAGCTACTTGTGCAGCGCGATGAGACATGTCAACGGTACATGTACCAGCAACCAAAAGAACCTCTCATGTCCCACAATAAACCTGTGAAACCTTCATTTACGGTAGTTTATTTTTTTTATTTTATTTTATATTTTATTATATATTTGTCATTGTCTTGTCCCTTTTTTATTTTTGAGCCCACAGTTACATTAACTTTTTTTTGCTGTAGGAATACTTATACCCACTTAAGCTTAAGTGTCCCACATTAGTCATGTATAAAATGTAATAAATATTATAAAACCTGACTGAAACTTGAATGGAACTACTTTTTAATAGTTATTTAAAGTTATTTACAGTTTTGCTCTTATTCTGTATTTAAGTGTGATATTAACCGTTAACTGTCGGGTCTTCTCCCATGAAGTCATCTCCGACCTCAGCCTCCGCTATGGCCCGCCTCATCTCCGGACCGGGTTTGGTCACCGTGTCGCTGCGGAGGTCCACCACGCGGGCGTTGGGCGTGCTGTTCCGGGGTCTCCCGGTCATGAAGTAGCCGCGGGCGGAGCTCCGCGTTGGAAGTCGCGCACGGAGCGGGTTAAAATGTTTAAACAAAAATCTGCAGGAAAATGATCTTAAAAACATGATGTTCCTCTTAAAACTACGTGCAGTGGGAGAAAAGCCCCGCTGCAGTCTGGCCGACTGACTTGACGAACCTGATCTGATGCAAATAGGTTTGTTGGCTAAACCTGCACCACAACCTGCTCAACAACATACATTCATTAGTCACTTCGAAACCGTCCAGGGAAAACAATCCAGGGAATTATAATCTGTCTATTTATGTTCTCTGATTTCCTTTGCATAGAAAATAACAGTCTGTCTACAGTTTAATTAGGTTCTATCAGTTGGAGAAAAATTGATAACATTTTCTGAGTTTATATGAATTCCAAACAGCACTTCTTTCTGAAACAAACTTTGGATAGTTTAAGCATTAAGCAGGTTCACATGGAAGGACAGAGGCACAGAAACTGTTTATTTCTTTTACAAGCATTCAGATTTGAGTGTTTTTTGTTTGTTTATTTGTGCTTTTTTCAGATTTCACTGAGCCCTGACTTTTTCCAGTAAGTACTGAGAAGCCACAAATTGCATTTTCCGGATGGCCAGCTGAGTATCTTCAGGGGATATCCCAAGATGCCACACAGCTCGTACAGAATTTCCAAAGTGTGGGTACATGAGAACTCGTATCCCCTGTCCCAGTGCAGCCTCCTCTTCTTCGCCAACCTGACCCATGCGGGCGACGAACTCAGAGGGACTTAAACTGGGCTCCTGTAGACGGAAACGCAGGATGTTTGTCTCCACGGCAGCCATGTCCACAGCGAATAGAGGAGGGTCACAGTCGAGCAGAGCTGGGAGAGATGAAGAAACAAGAAAAAGTTATGAGCAGAACTACAATAGCATGAAGGTAATTATTTAACTTTTATAGGCTGGGTTGCACCAACAAGGACAAACATTTTTTTTAAATCTGATTAAATGGTAGTTTTGTTTTTTTTTTCAAATAAATGTGCGCCAAACTTTAAAAGTAGCTTGATATTAAGAAAGATTAAAATTAAACCTCTCTTTAAACTTCAGTTTAGTTTTTACTTTAAAGCAAGATTAAATTAAATTCTGATGCACCAATATATCCAATTTAAAATGTGATCTAGTATTAGGCGAACTAACTTTTTAGCTAGCTAGCAAACAATATAGCCTAACGTTTTGTCAACTTTTTAACATTTATGTGTAATGTTTGTTTGGTTTTAATTTTTTATCTATCTAGCAAACATTATGATATTTTGTTAACTTTTTACCTAGCTAGCGAGCAATTAAATGTTTTGTAAACTTTTCATTGAAAGCTCACAAACAATGTAACTTTTAGTTAACATTGTACGCTAGCAAACTTTTTCTTTTTTCTAGCTAACAAACAATGTAACCTAGAATTTTTAACATTGTAGCCTAATATTTTGTCAACTTTTTCACTAGCTAGCAAACACTGTGATGTTTTGTTAACTTTTTTAACTTGCTAACAATGTACTTTTAGTTAACTTTTAAGCTAGCTAGCAAAAAATGTAACTGAACACTGTTATCTTTTTAGTTAACTAACAAACAATACAGCCTAACATTTTGTTAAAGGTAGCATAAGTATTTGGCAGTTGCTGTTTATAAACACACCAGATTAACTCTGACTAGAATCTAATTGAAAGGTCAGCAGCAGCTGAGGTCAAAGTTTAAATAATTTGAACTTTGAGTGCAGAGCTCGGTGGTGATTTCGAGCAGGGCAACACGCCAAGTTGCGCACAGCGCAGAGCAGTTTGAACACTGATCATGAGCGATCAACATTAGATTAAATTAATCTTTCTGATGCAACGCAGTCAGACAGAAATATGAGCTGCTCACCTTGAGCAAAGGTTTTTGCATTTCGGTGATCCTCCTCCAGTCTTCTTACCATCTCCAGTAAAGACATTTTTCCAGCTGCTGCTAATACACCAGCCTGTCGCATCCCTCCACCCAGAGCTTTACGGCACCGTAGGGCCCGGGATATAAAGTCTTTGGGGCCAGCCAGCATGGTTCCCACGGGGGCTCCCAAACCCTGTTACACACCGTGATGTGAATTTGACTTTAGAGAAGTTTTATTTTGTTTCGCTACAATTTCTTTGCTGTTTCTGACTGAATTTCATGTTCTGTGTGTTTGTTTGAGTTTTGCAGTCTCACCTTAGAGAGGCACACACTGACAGTGTGTGTGTGCTGCAGTATGGTGGATGGAGGCACCCCCTGAGCCACAGCAGCGTTCATCACTCTGGCTCCGTCCATGTGAACCGACAGACCGTATCTGTCTGCTAAAGCACGAACCTTGGAGATGGAAACAAACCATCCAGAGATGATCAGACCTATGAGAGCTGCTGGACTCTCCATTCAGTTGTAGTAAGAGTTTTGCTAGGAGGTACTACAGGATGCGATGTTCCCACACGTGCACACACACACCTCCTGCAGGAAGCTCAGAGGCAGCACACGTCCTCCCTGTATGTTGTGTGTGTTCTCCACACATATGAGGCGTGTGCGTGGGTAGTGAGGGTCGGGGTAACCGTGTCGGATCTTCGATTCCAGCTGCTCCAAATCAAATGTTCCATCAGGGAGGGTGGTGACCGTGGTGGAGTGGACACCAGCCAGCTGTGTCGACACACAAACACACACTGAAATGCACACTGCAGGTGATGAGGAAAGAAATAGGTGCAGAGGTTCAGGTGGTGCACTCACCTGTGCGCTCCCTCCTTGCTCATAGATGTGCAAATGGGACAGATCGCCCACAATCACTTCGTCGCCACGCTCCCTGCAGTGCACCATCACTGCGTAATGAAATGTGCGCACATTTATGACCATTCTGACCTCCTAAAAAGTGATTCAGACTCTACAGATAAACACACAGCTCACCTGCGATGAGATTACTCATGGTCCCAGTGGGAACGAACAGTGCGGCCTCCATCTGAAACAGGTCAGCTGCAATCTTCTGTAACTCTGCAGAAATAAAACAAATACTGAAAGGTTTAGGTAGCATTTCACAGAGAGGAGTGCATACAGTGATACTGAAGCAAATTCCTCTCTGACATTTAAATTTCGTAGTGAGAGTGAAAATGTGCATATATGTAATATATCAATATTGTGTCAATATCATGCTGTGAGATTAGATATCGTCTTTGAAAGTGTTGTCTTTTCCTGGTTTAAAAAGCTGCATTACTGTAAAATTATGTAATTTTCTGAACTTGGTTGATGAGTTTTGACCTCTTGGGGTTGCTGTAGCCGGCCAGTGTCGAGTGTTGAAGCCAGAGCAATAGACTGCATTAGAAATGTGAGATCAGCAGCTATGAGTTAATTCCTACAGATGAGAGGGAATATATAAGCTTTGTTAAGATGGGCATTCCCATTAAATGTTAGCATTGAGCTAACAGACCAAATGCCACTTAATTATATATATATATTCGGTTCAACAATCAAAAAATCAATTCAGAAATCCTAAAAAAAATCATACTTGACAAAATTGATACCACTTTTTCTTAAATTTAACTTTTGTTGTTATTATAGTGTTTATATTGTAACAGTGTTGTAATATGTTGTATTTTGTGGTGTACGTGTATATCAACTACTACTTATATGTACGACTCACTGTTAGCTAACAAACTAACCAGGCTGCTAGCATAACTACCCGTTTATGAGGACGGTAAACATTTCCATGGTAACAGAGAGCTCCACCAATCAGAGACGTCGCTTTGACACTGTAGGATTGTGGGTAGTGTAGTACATCGCGAATAACAGGTGTTTTCCTACAAAGTTGATGCCACGTAGCTGCGTCTGGAATATGCTACATACATGATATACTAACGTTACTATATTATGATTCTTTAACGCCAGTACAGTATATCTACTCTAATCGTCACACATAATCTACTTTTTAATTATTCGTTTTAAAAAAAACAGTTAAGATCCCGGTTTGATCCGTTTTCTCTCAGCATCATTAGATTAACGCTTCGGCTCTGACCGTTAACTGTTGGGTCTTCTCCCATCACGTCATCTCCGACCTCGGCCTCCGCCATGGCCCGCCTCATCTCCGGCCCGGGTTTGGTTACCGTGTCGCTACGGAGGTCCACCACCCGGGCGTTGACCGCTCCGCCCGCTCCGGTGTACCTGGGCTTGCCGGAGTTGTAGTAGCCCCGGGCCGAGCTCCGTCCCAGCAGGGCAGCAGCTGCATGTCGAGCACCGATGAGCGGTTTGTTTGAAGCGACGACACCGTGGTTCAAAAGTGTAAATAAAGCTCTGCAGGAAAATGTTTTCAAAGACATGATGCTGCTCTTATAACCATGTTCAGAGGTGTTATTTCTGTGTTGAACTTTGGATCGGCGTTCTGCAATCGATAATCATTGACTACAAGGAAAGTTAATGGATGACCTATCAGTGGATCATCATGCACAGAGCAGTGTGGACCTCAAGGTGGCGCCATTATCCCAACAAAGCTAATTATACAGTACTACACATGAGCACGGACAAGGACCAAAGTGTTATGCTCCAGTGAAAATGTTGTCATTTAAAACGGTTGCTTAATTAATAAGATATTTTTTATAATGTGCTAATTTGCATATTGTTTTTCTTTATTTACAGATTTCATGCAGAATAACAGGTTGGCTACAGTCTAATATTTACACGGTAATATATGTGTAATAGTGTAATGTCCAATTGCTGCATAAAGAATATCTGTAGCTGCCACTACTCTCACAGCATATGCCATATATAATGTGCAGCATGTGTTACTATTCTTATCTTATTTGTACCTTTTATTCTTCATTTAGTATTGTTATCTGTATATAGTAGCCTATTCTCATTTGTACATAATTCTTGTATTTAACTTTTTAACCTTTTAAGTTAGTCTCTTTAAACTTTTATCTTTTCTTGTTCCACTGCGCCGTATCACCAAGTCAAATTCTTGTGTACTTTGTACATTTGGCAAGTAAAGTTATCCTGATTCTGATTTTGATATGTAATCCATTACAACATACCTGCAATCTTGAATTTATGTTCATATTGTTTCTTAGAAGAGGTGGTAAATTGTGATGATTCTACATTTGGTATTGTGCTGGACTGAAAGACTATTAAAAAATAATTAAATCAAGTTCTTGTCAGCTCTTTTTTTTTTTTTTTAATTAAATGTTAGTGCCAGGTTATTGTACTGGATCATATTACTGTATGAGTCATCAGTGTGTCTACTAGGCCTGCAGCTAACAATCATTTTAATTACAGATAATCTGTCAATTATTGTCTCAATGAATTGATATAATTTCCTTCTGTGCACCATACCAAAGCTACGAATGAAATTAATATAACTAAAAAGTAAAATATATTATATATTTGGGTTTTGTATCATTTGATATGGCTCTCCCTTTCCTACTTTCATATGTCTTATGCCATAAAATACTCCTCATATCCTCAGTAGTGTACAGTACAGGAGTGGGGGTGGAGCAGCAGCTTCACATGATTAAAGACTGTACCTGAACATATAAACTTATAGTCCACAGTCTGGTGGCTATAAACTGATTTATGCAGGACATTTATTGCTGTTCCTTGATCTTTTAGTGCCGGCCCTGGCACACATACAGCGCCACCCAGAGGGCAGGAGAGTGAAAAGGTGGGGGCAGGTGGTATCAGACACATTTCAGAACATGTAACTATCAAATGTTTGGCTTTTAATGGTAACAATTAATAAAAAACTTCAAAATAGATCAAAATAGTTGCAGATAATTTCATGCTTTTCAGACAAATACTTTGTTACAAATACTTTGTTACTGTACTTAACTAGATTTTTCAGGTATCTGTACTTTACCAGTGTTTATTTTTCCAACACCTTTTTGCTTTTACTCCCTAATTTAACATAAATATCTGTACTTTCTACTCCTTACATTTTCAAAACAGATTCATTACTTTTTAATGCATTTGAGGGGCATTATTGACTATTTTTTATATTGCATCATTGAGCGCCGCCTTCCCAACTTTGAGACCGATTTCGGCCTAATTGGTTGGAAAAATAGAAAAGACCACTCCTTGGTGCAGCTATCGGTGCATAACATAACAAACATGATACATAAAAGATGTAACAAAACATAACAGGACAAAATGACATAAAAGAAGTAAGAAGATTAAAGCAACATAAAAGATGTAACAACATGAAAACTACAAAAAACATAACGAGTCAAAAACGTAAAAGATGTAAGAAGACGAACGAGACACGATTAAGACGTGACAATGGAAAAAAGGTGAGGTTCTGTTAAAGCTGGACAGAAAACAGACAATAACGTAACAAGATCAAAGTTACATAAAAGACGAAAACAAGACAAAAACAGTGCAAAAGTTGTAACAGGCGGAAGCGATGTCAAAAGAAAATAGAAACAACACAAAAGATGTAACAAGACAAAACAGACAAGAAAGGGAGACTCAAATGCAGTTACTTTTACCTTTACCATTTTTACTGTATGTGAACCTCTGCACAAATCAGCTTGCACGGTGGGAGTAACCCTCTGAATGTTCTGCTTTTCCTTCAAAATATTCTCAGATGTATTCCTCTATTTTCTGTAATTATTAACTCGCACCCTGTCCTGCAGTAACCCCCCTCAGTGAGCGAGGCATGCATGTGCGTAACTGTCCCCGTCCATCTGTGTGCGTCTGTCTGTCCCTGTGCCAGTGTGTATGATGTGTTTACACTATGTTGTGGTCACGAATGCTCTGAAATAACTGTGACACCCGCAGATTCTTCAGGGGTCACAGGCCTGCTTTTGGCTTGACCTTTATCCCCGCGCTGAGCTGTAAAGCTAATTCTACCTGGGAGTCACCAGTCATCCATTAATCTTGCTGTGGAGAGTGAGGAAAGGAGGTGCCTACACACCCCTACACACACACACACACACACACACACACACACACAAACTGAACTGGTTATATCCAGCCCTATCTTCTATTTTTATCAGCAATAAAGCCCCAGTTCCCTCATGTCTCCAGGACTAAGTCAATATTTGGAGGTGAACTCTTGTGGGAATTCGTCTGCTGTGGAGGGAGATTAGGCTACGAGGGTGGTGCACTCACTACAAAACAACTCCCTCCTCCCTCTGACACTTTTTCCTCTTGACCCACAAATGGCACAAACACTCACATCACCGTCTCACTGTACTTGAGAAAACATGCTCGTTAAGCTTCGGAAAAAGTTAGTGTCCGGACTGCCTTTAAACGCCTTTAAATTTTAAGTTGACTGAATTAGAAAAGATGGGTTGAGGTAATTTTGTAATGATTCAAAACAAATTAACATTTTGCATCTAATAAACAGTTGCACTTGAGGAAACATGCTCATTAAGCGAGGAAAAAGTTAGTGTCCAGGTTGCCTAAAATTTTTAAGTTGATTGAAGTTATTTTTTGTAATTATTCAAAGCAAACGAACTTTTCAAGTCTAGTTTAAGCCTGAGATATTAAGTTGAACCAACACTGACAAACATTAAACACAAATCTGATTTCCTTTTACATGTTCTCAGTTTGAAAAGTCAGCTGTTCATTTCACACAAAGAACTTAATCGTCAGGTTCTCCTGTTGGAGCCGAATTAACTGAAACTGCTTCAGTGAATTTATTACATTTATTAAGTGCAAAGGTACATTTTTGCTCTCTGTACAGATGAAAATAGATGAGTTAATTTAAAATAATGTAGCTGTCACTGCCCATATCCTTTCTGTTGGACTGGATGTTTCACAATACATCCACTAGAGGGCGCCAGTCAGAGTCAAAAGTTCCTGACAACAACAACAAACGTGGTGATGCTGGAGGAGGTTGTAATAATGCGCCTTTTGAAACAGAGGCAAAAGCAGAGGCAGCGTCATAGATGACAAAAATGATCATTCCCAGTACTTTCAGATTCTTAAAACTTCTGCGTGTCTCGCTTGAACTATTGGCCGCACCGATACACCGCCCCCATGACTGCTGGAGGTTCTGCACCGCTTTATCGGTATCCGTAAATTTTCAGAAAATGTGTACAAATATGGGCACAATGAACGCAGAATACGGACAAAAGGCTCTTTCTGTATCCGTACGTGTATCTAACGAAGAGCACAAATGAGGCTTAAGGGAATAGAAACTGAACTCAGTATTAGCCTTCATCATGGTTCACAGTGTGCTGATCATGTCTCTTTAGAAACTTAATTTAGCGCATTAATTTAATTATTTACAGGACTTTGATTCAACACATCATTTCAAGTCAAACGACTTCAAGTTAGGAGAACTCATGTTCATAAATTCTGAAGGTTTCTGAAAATAAATATGGCAGCTTTAATAGAAGTATAGAGGAATAGAATTTTTTATAGAGATTTAATTAACTTGAATAAATAAAACATTAAACATACATTAAACCTACTGATGCACCTGTATGACCTATGTAAAACTAGACCAACCACAAGAAGCTTGACTATTTAGTGGTGTAACAATATATTGAATATCATGATAACTCAAAATAAAAAGTCGTGACACTGTACTGGACAATATATGGTTAAATTTTTTTTTTTTTTTTTAGTTATTATTATTATGTAGGCTACTTTTATAGAAGAACTGCTACCAACTACTGCATTGTTTTTGTTTTGCAATTGTACATAATTCAAGCAGATTGATGCCAATTTTTGCACATATTTCAGTCATGGTTGGCTACTTTTATTTTACTTTATTAAATAAGGAAAGCAGAAGCACTTTAAAGGAAAAAATACATTTTTTAACAAACAAAAATGCTGTCAGATTCATATTTCTAATTTAATGAAGGACATTTTTCAAGTTATTTTTCTTTGTTTTTTAATATTGCAATAAACACCATATTGTGATTTTTTTTATTTTTTTTTATTATGATATTATTGTACCGTGACGTTTTGGTAAGTTACACCCCTGCTGCATAGTTCTCTGGGAAATCAGATGAAATGAGCTTGTGTTTACATGTTCCCAGCCAAAGTTACAGTGAGTCATAGTTAGCCAGCTAAAAAGAAACAGGAGGAGATTTTCATTAGATAATTAAATTTTTTACGTCATGATTTTTGGTTATTACGGTGGGAACACGACCACTTTTGTCCACAGGCGCCTGCAAAGTCAACAAAACATGAAAGTTCCTTGCAGTAGTTTTAAGTTAACAAGAAAAGATGAGTTGACTGCACTAAATTCCTGTGTGATTTTTTTTACAGTGCTGCCTCCCTCTCCTCACACACACACACACACTCTCAGACACGCACACACATTTCCCACACGCATGCATACTCATGCTGTCTTGTCTGATTTTAATCACCCGATAAAAGTCCCAGTGTGTGTTATCAGGACCGCACCATACTGTAGTTAAAGTTGATATTGCCAGTAACAGAGCCAGGTTTTATGAGCCATAACAAGTCGTCATTAAAAGTCATTAGCAAACATCAGCATCGTAAAAAGGCCACAGTCGGTCTCGAGAGCCCCACAAGAGCCGTGAACGGAGGGGAGATAAAGATGCATCTGTGAGGAAGACGGAGCAGCGATGGATAACTGTGATAAGGTGGAGAAAGTGGGAAGACGTCCTGAGCAGGAGATTTTCCGGGATCACTGTTGGCACTGTAACCTCACACTTTTGTCTGTGTGTGTTTGTGTGTGTGTGTGTGCGTGTGTGTGCAGTCTGTGTCTTTGCTTGTGTGTTTTGTTTCTCTCAAATGCCTTCCAGCATTCCTTGCCTGTGCGTGGAGGGGAGAGTGGTGTTTTGGAGAAAATATTGAATTAGAGAAAAAGAGGCAGAGAGGGAGAAATGAAGGAGAGGGAGAAATATTGACTCCTTCTGGGAAGGAGCGAGACGGCAACGCCTTTCCAATAACCATAAACCCACTGGGCTGAAAATAGACGGGGCCGAATGAATAAACGAATGTGTTCATCCCACATGAGCTCTTCTCTTTCACAGACGGAGGGGAGTGGAGGTGACCCCCCCCCTCCTCTTCCTCCTCCTTCTTCTTCTTTTCTCTCTCTCTCCTCTTTCACTGAGGCCATCATTTCTTCACCATGACGAGAGATATTAACCGGAACAAAACAGGTGTTTATGGGAAGCCTTCCCTCAAATGAGGTTTTTCATACACACACACAAGGACAGACACACACACACACACTCACACACACACACACGTCAATGTGCAGTGTAAAGGTGTCGACATCAGTGCCTGCGAAACAAGAAACATCTGTTTCACATTTCACACTGCCCCCCCTCCTTCATATGTCATGGACCATGTGGACATGCTTTACTTTGCACACACACACACACACACACACACACACAGATACATTGCTCTTAAGATGCAGGGGAGGCTCGGTGGTGTAAATTCTTTCTTTTCCCTTTTTTTTTTCAAAGCAGAACAAGGGTAATCCTTGGTGCCCGTTTTCATCTTTTTCAGTGCAACCAAATTTAAAGGTGCAGTGTGCAAGATTTAAGGGGATTTATTAGTAAAATGGAATATAGAAAATGGACCACAAAATTCATAAGTATGTTTTCATTATTGCATAATTACCTAAAAATAAGGATTGTTGTGTTTTTGTTTCGTTAGAATGAGTCATTCATATTTACAGAAGGTAAATATGTTGTAAACATGTAAAATATTACATGGTGCACCGTGTTTGTACAGTAGCCCAGAACAGACAAACCAAACACTGACTAGAGCATTGCATTATTTTGCAAGTTCCACCACAGTTTCTCCTATATGCTTGGAAGAGGAGGGTGAGGCATGTGGTATTCATTTGGTTGCAATCCACAAGGTCACCACTAGATGTCACTAAATCCTACACAATGTTTTATTAAAGGTACTATGTGAAGAAATTAATACGTATTACTTGATTTGTATTGTCAATGGGAATGGCTAAAGTGCCAACATGAACGGACTGTAACTTAAAATTAAAACTTCTCCGACTTTCTCGGTTTCCTTGTCTGCGGACTGATTTCCGTGTTAAGGTCTCAGAACAGTTTTTCAGGGAAAATGCAAAAGATGTGATGTTTATTCATGCTCCTGAGTGCATTGCCTCTCTTCAGCTTCCCTACAGCACCAACAGGGTGCAACACAAGCTAACGTTAGCTTAGAAATCAGAGATAGCCATCACTGCCCCTCCGCATCTGATACTGTGGCAGAAGTTGCCCTTTAGCTTCCATGTTGCACCACCATATTTCTACAGTAGTAGGGTGAGGGAAGCTGTTATCATTTGGTTGCAATCTGCAAGCTCACCACTAGATGCCACTAAATCCTACACAAGGTACTATGTGTAGAAATTAAAATGCATTAATTGCTTTTTATTGCCAATGTGATCGAACTGTAACTTCCCTCACCTGTGGACTGATTTCTATGTAAAGGACTTGGGCCGTTTTTCAAAGAAAATGTAAAGGATGTGACATTTATGCACTCGCTCAAGTGATTTGCGTCGCTTCAGCTCAGAAATCAGAAATAGCCATCACGTTCTCATCCCAACTTGTTACTGCCCCATACCACGAACTATTGTGTATATGCAGTGGGCCGTATAACCAGGAAGTAAACCTGGAGGCTAGAAATCAGGAGAGCAACTCAAACTGGACTGAATGTGCGCTATCTTTCACTCATATATCACTCCGTGCTTGTGACATGAAACAAAAGTCACACGATGCACATAACACGAACTCCAGCCTCGTGAGTGAAAGTCCTGTGTTTGTTTGAGCCATCCATCACTCCACCTCCTCCATGTTTAGACTATTTCTTTCTTTATACTACGTCAACAGCCTGAGGCAGCTTATACAACCACGAATGGATTTCTGTGGAAGTCACTTGAAAAGCCTGGTACATCGGTTTCAGCCACAAATGGGTACCATCCTCATCTGTATGAACTGCCGAGGGGCGTGACATTTTGTTTGGTATCTGACAAGCTGGAGTGGGACTGGGCTGAGATAGCCAGATAGAACATTTGGTGCCCAAATGTAAACTTATGTAAAAACAAAAAGGTGATTAAAAACAGCTTAACACAGCTGTCCTTAACTGTGACACTTGTGCTGTCCACTTTTCCCATGAATTGTAATGTGGTGTTTCCTGAAGGCATTGTTTCCGATGAAAAATGAGCTAGACGTCTCAGCTAATTGAGGAAACTGGCAGCACACACTGCAGTACATTACATCCTTAGATGTGTCATATTCTTGCCACTTAAACGGCTGCTTCCAATCACTCTCACATTTGTTTTTTTTTCATAGTCTGCCTTTGGTGTTTCTGGTTCTTCTGTAGGGATCGTGTTAGCAGTCTGAGTAGGCTTAGCAAACCCGGACTTCTACAGCCTCAACATGTTAGCTAGCCAACAATGAGTTCTGTTTGCTGTTTTCAAATAACGTTGAGCTAAAACGTGTAAAAGACTCAGAAAGATTTGTGAAACTGTAACATTGTTTAGCAAAGGCTTGCAGTATTAGGATAAAACTTGGTGGCCACAGGAAGTCACCTACATGGAATATTTGGTGGCAACAGCATCATCGTTTGCGGCCATTGGCAATGGGGCCATGGCCACAAAGACTTACCTCATCTATCAACATGATGCCGATCAATGACCTGCAATCTTATGTATGTGACGCCGCTATTTTGGTTGATGCTGAGGATGCCCACTTGCACCTACAGCGTGCAAGCATACATGGGAGCAACAGGATGCTGACTGCAGTTCACTTAACGGCCACTGGTGTCATTAAAAACACAGATTTTCACATAGTACCTTTAAAGACACAAATACATTTTCCAGCTGCGTTATATAATCATGTATAATCATGCAGATACATTATATGGCCAAAAATATGTGGACAAATAAACACCCTTATGTAATTTTTGATCATCTCATTCCTAAACCATTGATATTAAAGGTCCAGTGCATAAAATTTACAGGGATTTATTGTCAGGATGTGGCAGAAATGGAATATATATATGTTATCTTAGATTGAACTGTTTATATCACAGAGAGAGTGTGTTTCCACAGTAGTCCAGTACAGACAAACCTAACACTGGCTTTAGACAGCACCTTTGATGATTTTTTCACGAGTTTTGTGGCCACCGTGGTTTCTCCTAAATGCTTGGAAGAGCAGAGTGAGGGAAGGCGTTTGCAACCTGCAAGAGCACTGCTAGATGCCACTAATGGACCTTTTCCACTGACGCTTTTGGCTGGGCCGAGCCAAACCGTACCATGCCACTATCACATTCAGCATGCCAAGCTGCGCTCGAGATGGACCTACTCTGGAGTGGGGCCAAAGTGAGCTCGACCCTCCTCCAAGCAGGCTGTGGTGACATCTCACCGGCAGCGGCCAACCAGTGACGAGCCTCCCTTCTCCCTCTCAAACAAGCGAGTGTTATGCTACTCAGCTCATGTGTGTGCAGAGAAAGGCATTTCTTAAAGTCTCTTTATGTTCAGCTGCCAGTACGTTCGTAGCTTCTAACAGAATCTTTATGGTCTGAAGTGTAGTTTCTCTCCTCTGTCACGGTTTGTATGTTCAGGTATCTGCATTATTTTATCGTTCATGTTCGCTTTCAGCTCCGTTCATGTTCGCTTTCGACTCCATGTTAAGTTCCTGCAGATGAAACCTGTGAATGAAAACATTTCCTGTTTGTGCTGCTTCATGATAAAAGTGCTTAAATACTGACACAGCAGCACAACGGTTTGTCCACCACTATACAGCTGCTCGACTCGAGAGCTCGTCTTCAGGTAAAAGACACACCTTTAAGCAGGTAGCCCTGTTATGATGGAAATGCAAACCGCTGCCATGGTGGGCTGACGTGCCGAGTCAAACCGTGTCAGGCCAGCTCTATGTATGGAAAAGAGCCATAAATCCTACACACTGGTTCTTTGAGATGATGCTGTAGCGGCCTCCACTCTTCTGGGAAGTCTTTTCCATAAGATTTTGGCTGCAGAGATTTTCTCTCATTCAGTCTCCAGGGCATTAGTGAGTTTGGGTATTGATGTTCGGGAGATAAGGCCTGGCTTGCACACAATGATCCAGTTCATCCCCAAGGTGTTTGATGGGGTTGAGGTCAGGGCTCTGCCAAGTTCTCCCACACCAGTCTCAGAAACCCATTTCTCCATGGACCTCACTTTGTACAATGCGGGCATTGTCGTGTTAAAACGGGAGTTTCTTCCCCAAACTGTTGCCACAAAATTGTAAGCACACTGTTGTCCAAAGCTTCTTTCATACTTTGCTAAGTACTGGTATAACCGTTGAGGCACCACTAGTGATTTTCAGTATTCATACATACAGCTACATTCGGGAATATCTCCGTCTTGTGTCTTTTCATACATGCGATGGCAAAAGCTGGAATAGATGAAGCAAGGGAGAGTCCAGCAGATGGTGGTGATGCAACTCTTACTGGTTGATTCCACTGGGCACGGCACGTCCATGCGGTTTTGACCAACTGCACGTCCCATCAGCAGCCTGATTATGTTCACTTGCTCAGATTTTGTTGATTTGGTTCTCTCTCTCCTTGCTGTTTCTGCTGCTACCATCGATAAAAAGGTTATGTAGTTAAATAGTTTCTATATAGTCTGACCTACCAAGTCCTACCATTGGTCACTTGCTTCAAGCGGCATCACGGTGTCCGCGATCTACGTTTTCAAACTCCCCAGGAAACAAGAACGACCTCCTAGTTGCAACCTACGCTCTGAAAACGGCAAATTAGCACCTAGGACGCTAATGGTATGAACATAAACAAGCTAACAGCTGTTACCTTTTCTTTTGTTGTGATGTGGACATTTTAATGCCAGAGCTCGCCTCCCGACGTGCACGCACTGCCCACAACGTTTATGATTGGTTTAAAGAAATGCTAACAAAGAAGGAGCGCTATGGAGAGACATGTGGCAATGCAAGACTAGTTTCTTTATCGTCTGTCTTTATGATCATGAGCCTGCACGAAGTCTTTTATTGAGAAAATTGGCCAGATTCTCTGCTTTTCCTGTGTTTGACTTCCTGCCTGCTCAGTCTGCTCTGTGTAAATTGACGTGATATCCATAAAAAATAGACTTGAAGCAGAGGGAAGAGCTGCTTCTGGGGCGCACCAAGGCGCCGCTGGTGGATATTGTCGAATGGCAGTGATCAGCTCCGGCTGACGTGGTGCATCCGCAAGGCCGGAGATAGATTCGCTATTTAAATACACATTTGCGTTTCTGGGGACGCGCACAACCATCACTCCACGAGGCAGCCATGGTGCGTATGGTATAGTATATCTCTAGCGTAAGGCCAGGGATATACATGCTTTATAACTACACGTTTGCATTCACGTATGCGTAACGTTAATTCCTGAGGATGTGCACAACCATCACTCCAAATGGACGCAGAATATACAAGGCAGCCATGGTTTTGTTTATTTAGTTTATTTAATTTATAACAGGACAGCGTGCAGTGGCATTAATTATTCCAGGGAAATAAAAAGATGGCTGCACCAGATTTAGCAGGAAAGCTAATTTCCATCTGTAGTCCTTGACATAAAAGACAGACGTCATAAATAAATCATGACGTGCATGACGTATGGATGCATAGGGGTGCATATGCAAACATGAACATTTTATGATTTTAGTCAGCTAGAGAACAATAAAGTCTGTTAATTATTTATTTATTTACTTTTTAGCTAGCTGTCACACAATGCCATAATCCTCTTCTCTTTTTACTTGGTCCCAACTGTGCTAAAGTTTTGTTGTTGTTGTTTTTAAAATCATTATTATTTACTTATTTTAATTTGGGTAAGCAAGCATCTCTACACTAAACAGAGATTAGTTTTTAATTGTGCAATACAGCTCTGCCAAATTTTAAACTCTGATAAGAACTGATCTTAGATTAAATTAATCTTTGTTGGTGCAGCCACGTCTTAGTGTTTGTATGTGTGTGCACGTGGTTTCACTCTGTGAGAACAGCTCACTCATTAAACAATCATCTTTATTCCTGTTCCCGCAAAAATTTGGCGTGTAGACAAACAAATACACCCCTTCTGTTGCTTTCAGTTCGAAGGATTACATTTGTTTCTGAAGGAAGAAAACAGGGTGTTCCCTGTGTGTGTGTGTGTGTGTGAGTGTGCGCCCAGCAGTGAAGCAGCATCTGAATGTGCGAGCCAATCAGAGCGCAGGATAGCCTGAGCCCCCCAAGTACTGCTGGTTTATAGGGCTCAGCTTCAGAGAAGTCACATGACTTCCCAGAGCGAGGGAGAGGAGTGGGCAATGTGGGAAAGCAGGATGAAGAGGGAGGACGAGGAGGAGTGAAAAGAGGGTCAGGAGGGTGACAGGATCGCTGTGAGGGGTGAATTGAAGGTCTGGTAAATGAAAGGAGGTAAAAAAGAAAAAAAAAAGAGAGATGCCAGTGTTCTCGGAAGTGAAATAGTACAGGCTGGTCACGGTCTATAATTACAGCTGAATGAACAAAATGATAAATGACTGAGAGGAGAAGTCAGTGAATGAAGGATGAAATGAATGAGTACACACAGGCAATAGTGGCTGCAGTTGATTACTACAGCGGGTAATCTTGATGGTCTGGTTAACCCTGCCCCATACTGTCACACAACAACTATCTTCACCACAATGCTTAAAGGCACAGTTCATCCAAATTATGGAAAAAGTAAACTATCTTTTTCACTTACGTCCAGCGGTATCGAGACAGATCTGAACATTAGGCTGTAATGGATGTGAATTAAATTCTGTCTGACCACTCAAAGCATTTTAAAATCCTTTGTGTCTCTCCAGAAGCAATTTTCTGGTTACTATGATCCACAGACTTCACTGTCAAGAGTTTTCGTTGGGACTATTTATTTGGTTCAAAGTGGTTCCAGTGAAAACCCTTCGGAGCAAATTCTGTGGAAACAAGTGATACAGTTTTTCAAATACCATCTTTCAGCCCTCGGCGGGCCGCAGACATAATTCAGTTAGCTTCCACAGAAATGATGTGGAGGGAGACGAATATCTCAAAACTTTGTAAATACAACCAAGACTTAACTACACGACCAAAAATATGTGGATGCTCCTGTCCATCATGTCCAAAGATGATTATTTGTGAAGGACAGTCCACTCCAAAATCAAAAACACATTTTTCTACCTGTACTCCTATCTAGATTGTTTAGGTGTGAGTTGTCTGGTTTCTCTCAACTAACGGAGCTTGTGGTGCTAAAAGTGAGCAAATATTATATTGTTTGTGGCTGAAATCAAAAAATTTATTTTTATAACGTTATATAATGTTGTTTAAACATTAGAAAAGTTGTATTGTTTTCTAGCTAGCTAAAATGTTAACAAAACACTACATTGTATGTGGGGTATCTAAAAAGTGAAAAAACAAAAATAAACAAACACTATCTTGTTTTCTAGCTGACTGAAAGCAAAAAATTTGTTTGATAGCTACCTAAAAAATTAACAGTTAACAAAATGTTGCATAGCTTGCCAGCTAGCTAAAGAGTAACAAACAAACACAACAAACAAACAAAAATGCTGTATTGTTTGCTAGTTGGCTAAAAAGTTGACTAAACATGATTAAAAGTTCACAAAACATTGCTTGCCATCTAGCTAAAGAGTAACAAACAACCAAACAAAGACGTTATATTATTTGTTAGTTCGCAAAAAACGTAAAAGTTATATTATTTGCTAGCACGCTAAAAAGTTAAAACACTACATTGTTTGTGAGGTAGCTAAAAGGTAAAAAACAAATACGATGTAGTTTTCCAGCTGGCTGAAAGCAAAAAGTTTGTTTGCTAGTTAGCTTTAAAAAAAAAAAAAGAAAAGAAAAAATGTTAGGCCTGTATTGTTTTCTAGCTGGCTAAAAGTTAGCAAAACGTTACATTGCTTGCCAGCTAGCTAAAGAGTAACAAACAAACAAAAAACAAAAACGCTACATTGCTTGTTAGTTTGCTAAAAACACAAAAGTTATGTTATTTGCTAGCAAGCTAAAACGTTAAAACATTACATTTTTTGCTAGGTGGCTAAAAAGTAAAAAACAGACAAACACTATATTGTTTTCTAGCTGGCTGAAGGCAAAAAGAAAGTTATATTGTTTGCTAGCTAGTTTAAAAGAGGGTTTGTTAGCTAGCTAAAGAGTTGGTTAACCTCATTAGCGTAGTCATGATCACAGTTTAAATAAGTACATTCTGGTACAATAGAAGAGAGGTTTAAGTGTAATCTTTCCTAATTTTGGATTAGTTTAAAAGTTCAGTTCAATATAATTTAAAGTTTAACCATGATGTAATTGGGTTTAAAAATGAATCCTTGTTGATGCAACCCAGCCTGAGCCTGAGAAGTGCCATTTGTTTTATATTGTGGTGTGTTTTTATCTGTAGCTGTGACAGATCAATGGCTGAACGGGCCCAGTGCAGTGGGCTCAGCACTGAGACCTGTTTAATCCAATTGGATCCTCGTTGAGACGAAACAGAGCAGCCTGTCAGTTATTGGCAGAAAAGCGCCACTGTTCAAATGTCCGGTTTGGATTGAAGGCTTCTGTTGTTTTTAATTTGCAGTGAAAACCTTGTAAAATCTAGCGTGTAATTTGAAACAAAGTCCAGAAAGCTGTTTCGGTTTTAAACTCGTGTGAAACTGTGTTTTGGGAGATTTATCTGATATTCCAACTGGTATTGTGGGAGGGAACGAGTCGGTTAATGATTTTATCCAGGGTGGAAACCACAATGGAAGAGTATTGATAAAGAAATGCCAAGGGCGGTGAAGCCTTATTGATGTTAGTCGCCTCTTTATTATGTAACTGATTGTTGGCCAAAGAACAACGCCGTCCCACACACTTCCTACAGCTTCATACTCGACACACAGTAGTAATGTTGACTGTGTTGTGTGTGTGTGTGTGAGTGATGGCAGGTAAACAGATGTGGTAACAACTGGCAGAGCCATTTTCAATTCTTTATTATTTCATGGAAGGTTTAAACTCGATATTTTAAGACATCACAAATTCAAAGTAAGTATAAAGAAGACTTAACCTCGAGATGTTGGCGGGCAGATATCAAACCACAATCGCATATTTTGGTCGTGTGAAGCGGTAAATGGCTTTTGGGAAAATTCTAGAGAACTGTTAAATATCTTTGGTATTTCTTTGAATAAAAACCTGCTCGTCTTATTTCTTGGAAAAATCACCAGAAGAGATCGAACTTAACGGATGTTAAATGGAACGGACAGTCGACCAGATGACGGCTAAACAAAATAAGATAAGACAGTATAAAAGTGCTTTTTTGTCATTTTTTTGTCATTCATATTAGTTATTATATAATGTATACTCCAACCTAAACCTAAATCTATCTGCTTGTTTAATTTATTATTCTTAATCTTATTTTTATATTAAAATATTATTATCACTTATTTTTTGATGTTGCTGTATGTTAAATAATCCTCAAAAAATGCATATAAAGAAAGGAAATGTACTTTCAGCCTGGTTCAGACTCGTATATCTCAACACCTGTTAAGTAGATATATAAATTAAATTATGTGACACATTCACTGTCCCCAGAGGATAAATCCTGACTCTGATGATGCCCTGACTTTTCCTCTTGTGCAGTGTTTTTCATACGTATTACACCATGAACCACCTCCAAAAAACATTAGGGTTCATAAGTACCACCATAATTAGTATTAATATCCAGGGGTGGAAGTAACTAATTACATTTCTTGCCCTTAAGTATTCATTACAAGATGTAATCTACTTAGTTACTTTTAAAACCATAGTTGAGTACTGAGTACAATTAACATCCAAACCTTTTATCTGCATTTTAGTAGCCAATCAGGTGATCTGATCACAAACGGGCCGATGAAAACAAAGACACACAAACAAAAAACAAAGCAGCACACATTTGGAGTAAGAATGTCAGTGATTAATAATTAATCGATTAATTTCCATGAAGACTTAATCATTAATCATTAAACGTCTATGTAGCAGGCTGACATTTGAAACAAAAATATTACAGGAAAGACAAAGCTTGTATTAAAATTAAAGTTCTTTTTATTTTTATTTGAAATGTCACAGTAATTCAAATTGATTTAATAAATTAATTAATTTCATTTAAAAAAAATTTTAGGATGTTCCTCAGTACACCACTAGAGGGAGCTCAAATACTACCAGTGATACTTGTACCATAGTTTGAGAATCAAGGCTCTAGTGCCACCATGTGGTTGATTTTTATTTATTTATTGATTGATTAAGTAAAATATCTCTACTGGATGCATTGCCATGAAATTTTGTGCAGGCATTCATGGCGTCCATAGTTTGTCTTTGATGATTCCTGACTAGCGTCACCAGCAGCTCAATGTTTTCGTCAATCCTTAATCTTTACAAGTACACTAGTCGATGATAGATGATACAAAAAAGTGGCAGAGTCGCAGCACAGAGTAGCACAAGTCACAGGCTCGTGTAGATTTTAGCTGCTGTGCTAGTAGACCAATTACACATTACATCGAATTGAAAAGCGCTTGTGATGATTGGCTGCAAGTAAAAACACTTTTACTAGATCTGGGTACAAAATGGATCAAGTGCAAGTATCGCTTGTCTGGAGAAGTTTCAAAATTACTCAATTGTGGGTTGTTTCAGTACCGATATCCAGCCTTAGTTACTATAAAACTCATCTGTGTACATCAGACCCTGCCCTCTGCCTGTAATTTCTTGTTTTGTCATTATTTTGCAGTGTTTGGGACCATTTACACAGACCAACTGCTAATGTTAGCTACACAGACCAAATGCTAACTTTAGCTATACAGACCAACTGCTAACGTTAGCTACACAGACCAACTGCTAATGTTAGCTATACAGACCAACAGCTAATGTTAGCTATACAGACCAACTGCTAACATTAGCTACGCAGACCAACTGCTAATGTTAGCTACACAGGCCAACCGCTAATGGTAGCTATACAGACCAACAGCTAATGTTAGCTATACAGACCAACTTCTAACGTTAACAACACAGACCAATTACTAATGTTGGCTACACAGACCAACTGCTAACATTATTTACTCAGACCAGCTGCTAATGTTAGCTACAAGGCCAACTGCCAAAGTTAGCTTCACAGACCAACCGCTAACTTTAGCTGTACAGACCAGCCACTAATAAACTACACATACATCCAGTTAGCTAGCTAGCCTGTCAATACACTTACCACTGAGAAATGTGTTTGGACTGAAGCTGGTGATGCTGGTGACCAGTTATGGTTTGAGGGTAATAACTCAGATCCCAGAGCAAGTGTTCAGTTTTCTTTGCCAGTTTTATTTTTGAGTTGAAGTGTGAACAGCTACTAAACAAAGTACATGTGCATAACGTTCATTTACACATAACAAAGGAAGGAACAGCTGGACAAACAATTAATAAACCTACAATTAACATAAACATCATAGTAGGCTAAACATGTTTACCACATTTAATATTGAGATGATCCAAAAGTAACAAGTTACTTAGTAAATGTAGGCTACTGACTACATTTTTAACAGGTAATAAGGTAACACATTTTTAAAGAAACCCTCCCAAGCCTGAAAATGAGTGCTTTTACTTTCGTCATTGTTGCATTTTATTAAAGAACTGGAGTATTTCTTCCATCACTGAAGGTAATTCCTGGGCGTTGTCATTAATTCATGACCAAAAAACCCCTTACTCACCACATATGTATGTGCATATGCTAGCGCTCTGACGCATGTGCGCGTGTCTGCTACAGTCTCAAGTTCAAACATTATGCAGCCGTGTTTGCTGGCTGAGGGGACGCAGTGACACCTGAGAGTGTTGGAGGGTTTGGTCCGAGTCCACGCCGTTACAGTAAGCCATTTGGCAACCGAGCGTCTCTGCTGCTACTCTTGCACAGCTGTGAATGGAGAGCAAAATGAAAAATAAAAAAATAAAACCACCAAAGACAACCAAAACAAAGCGACCGTGTCTACTACAACCTGTCTTTTTTGTTTTTTCTTTACCTCTCAGGTCATTCAAGGTAGTTTTCTTTGTTCTTCAGCCAGGAACAGCGCGGCCGCACCCATCCGTTATCCCTCCAGGTGTTACGGGAAAACCATTTCGGTGATGATTTAAGTGAAAATAAAGTTAGTCACAATGAGTTTCAAAAACTGTAGGGGGGATGGTGGTGCAGTCAGCTTAGAAAAATATTGTGGTTTGAGTGTGTGTGTGTGTCACAATGAGCTGGTCAGTGAGTCTTTGCAGGCTTGTGCACGCACACAAATACATACATGCACATGTTTTTGAGTGCATTTGACTATCTGTATGCTTCCCATATGGTTTTTATTGATCCGTGTCCCTGTTATACCCCTCCTGCTCCCTCTCGTTCTCTCTGTCTCTCTCTGTGCGCTGATGGTGAAGGAATGATGGAATGCTGGAGGGTAAATCTCTGGTTTCCTGGAAGCTGGTCTGGCTTTATCAGAAGCGGCTGTGACAATACTCGAGCTGATGGGCCAACCAAACGTCTTTCCTATAAGCGCCGATCAGCCAACAAAAAGCCTTCCTGGAAGAAATAATCAGCAAACCGGAGGCCCTTCCTGGAAGACCACTGTGGATTGCTCGTTGCAGGGCATATTCCTAACCCTTTAATATTCTTTCCACCTACTACACTTCACTGCGTTGACATTGGCATGAGCTCAGAAATGAAACGCATGAAAAAGAAACTGTTAATAACACTTAGGCTGGGTTGCAACAACAAGGATTCATTCTGAAACCCGATTAAATCATGGTTTAACTCTAAAGTCTGTTGCAACATACTTTTAAACTAAAATTATGAAAGATTAAATTCAAACTTCTCCAAACCCAGATTAAATGTAATTTTGTTGCACCAAAGCTTCAAATTCCAAAAAAATGTGATTAAGTGTTATCTTTAAACTGACACTTGAGGAAGTTTAACTTGCCTTTTTTGAGAAAACAAAATAAACAAGTTGCTGCATTAACTCACAGATTGAGTTGAAATTACAGCTTCACTGCTGAGTTTTGTTAACTTTTTAGCTAACATTAGCCAGTAGACAATGTAATTTTTGTTTAGCTAATATTAGGAGGCAAACACTACAACTTCTTGTTAACTTTTTAGGTGATATTAGCAAACAATGTAAGGTTTGTTTACTTTTTTAGCTTAGCTCATCTAGAAGACTGTTTCTTTTTTTTAAACTTTTTATTTAATGTTAGCTGCAAACATGTTTACATTAGTTAGCAGTGTTTTGTTAACTTTTTAACTAATATTTTGTAAACCTTTTAGCTAGTATTAGCCTGCAAACAATGTAATGCTTTGTTAACTTTTTAGCTAAAGTTATCTCACAAACAATCTAACATTTGTTTATCTTTTTAGCCAACTTAGTGAGCCAAAATTGTAATGTTTGTTAGCTTTTTAGCTAACATTAGTGAGCAGACAGTGTAACATTTTGTTAACTTTTTAGCTGACGTTAGCCAGCCAAAAATGTAATGTTTTGCTAACTTTTGAGGTAACATGAGCAAGCGAGCAATGTAGTGTGTATTTTTAAGGAATACACAGCAGGAAAAAGTTTATCCGGCTCATTTATACTTACTACAACTGTAGGTCTCAACATCACTTGAAAGTTTAAATCAATAAACTATGATTTACCAAACACTGGTTTGTTTTAATTGTGCAACATGCTTCATTTTAAATCTGGATTTGCTCATTTTAAACCTGTTTTTGCTAAACTCTGATTAGAACCTATTCAGATCTTTGTTGGTGCCGCCTTAGATTTTAATAAGACAGCAGGAATCTTATCATTAAAACCGACTCACTTTTAAAACATTCTCACTGTTGCTCAACTTGCGTCCTCATCTTGCATTAAAACAGAACACTGAAGCCATGAAGAGGCAATGCCCAAACTTTGGTGTGAATGTTTTGATACTTGGGAGAAAAAACAACAACTCCAAACCGAGCTCAGTTGTTTGAGAGCCGGGTGTTGTGCTTGGCCCGGGACTCTGTTGACAACTGTTGAGTTGGACACAGCAAGTCATTACCCGAAAAAATGAATCATGGTGGAAAGACTTTCTGTGAGTGTGTGAGATTCACGAGAGCAGCGAAGGATACAGGCAAAATATTCCAGCCCCACTAACCAGGCAACTATGGGGAACATAAAATGAGTCATAGTGAGCTGAGCTGGCTTATTTAGACAATGTGTGCGTGTGTTTGTGTGTAAAACTGGATTATTCTGGTTGGATTTTGGGAAGAAGGCTCACTCATTTCTGTTTGTCTCTTGAACTACGTCAGTTTTGTCTATAATTGCCCATTGCTCAGTCTTCCTCTCATAAACAAATAATGTCACCCACCTACATTCACACACACGCACACACAGAGTACAAAGAGCAACTTTCGACACACATTTTTTCCTGTAAGTGTCATAGAGAAATGAAGAAACATGGCACCGAGTTTTTGAATCGTTGTAATTACCTGTGCTGAAGTAAGCTGTAAAAACAGTTGTTAAACATTGTCCTCACCTGTCACCTCTACAGAGGTTTCCTGGTGTGTATGTGTGTGTGGGACACCAGGTAATTGTTTAACAAGTCACAAATAAGTCTCATGTCTTTGCACTCAAGTCCAAAGTCATGTCACAAGTCCTAAACTTTGAGTTTTGAGTCCTAAACAAGTCCAAATTTAAAGCTTTCATAGATAATTTAGGAATATTTTAAAAAGATATCGCTTCCCGGAAAAGAAAAACAAAAAGTTTTAAATTGTGAATCAATCATTTAAAAAAATTATGACGGCTCAAAATGAATGTTTTGTTTGTTTGTATGTGTGACATTTTGGTTCTCGCTTTTAACAAGGCTTGTGAGGGAATAGCATCACAGTGTTAGCATCACGTGCTACGTAAAACTTCATTACAGTTCAAATCTCAAGTACTCAAAAAGTTGTACCAACAAAAGGAGGAACACGACCAGGGTGAACATGGTTTCAGTTTTTGCTCGTTGGAGATTCAAGGGCTGAAAACACATGCTGAGGTGGCTACTTTTCTTCTTGACTGGTAAACTCAAGCTATGGTTTGCTAGCTAGCTTATGTTGATGAGACAGTAACATCTAATGTTTCCTAATGATATCACAACCGTTAGCTAATGTTTTAACATTGGTTGTTTAGCCTCTGTTTAGCCTACATTAAAGTGACTTTGTTCCTTCAATTTCATGCCTTATTGATTTACTTAACTGTTATGCTAAAGTTAGCTAAGCATTAGCTTGCTAATTTTTGCAGCTTCAGTTGTCGAACAAAGTTGAAACTTGTTGCAACATGTTCACACAGAATTCTTTTCACTAACTAAATCTTCTTTGTCACGCTCCATTTGGTCCTTATCTGTTCGCTTTCAGAAAATGTACAGAAATGTGGATGAAACGCTCCACCTGTAGCTAACTGGTAAGCTAACATTTTAATGTTAGTTGTTAAACCGTTTGTTTAGCTACTCTTGATAATGTTTCTGTTTAGCTTACATGAAAAGGACTTTCCCCCTTGAGTTTCCAACCTTATTGATTTACATGGCTACATTAGCTAAGCATTAGCTTGCAGCTTCATCTTTTAAACAAAGTTGGGGGTTGCTGCGTCTCCGTCTGTAACTTCCAACCCACGTTTTGCATCGTGCAGTTCATTTTTTGTTAACCTCTGAGTTTTTGTGCAAACAAAATTATCTTTGGTATCATATTTACCAACTGGAGCTCAGTAACCCAACTTTTGTTCTCCATTGTTCTGTCCTGAAACGTGGATTGGATGACGTTGGACTGGTTGAAACAAAGTCAATCTGGGGAATCAAGTGCCGACTTGCTGAGAATGAATAATGTTAACGTTAGGTGATTCATGGCACGCTTTTTAAACAGCATAGTTTTTAGTCTTCAGGTTTCGGGGGAAGGTATCGGGTATTTTCAAGTGAAATAAGGCTCAAGTCCAAACAAAGTCATGAGTCACTGGCGTTAAAATTTGGTTTTGTTGAGTCTTGTCATCATTTGTGATTTGAGTCCACACCTCTTGTGTTTTCTGGTGTAAAACGTTATTTATGTTTTATTATAAAGGTGACATAACTGTCAACTATTCAGTTTCACATCACATTTCTGGTTGTCTTTTTTTTTTTTTTTGCCTGAACTCGATGCTCTTTCTGCAATATTTTGCTTTTTTCATTCTGTTCTCTCCAGGTGGAGTCCGCCATCTCTCTCTCTCTCTCTCTCTCTCTCTCTCTCAAACACACACTCGCTCACACAAAGACACCTCACTCGCTCCTTCTCATACACACACTATCACCAGTCAAGCCGTAAAAAGTCAACTCAATTAAAGTGCCTCATTTCCTGGAAGCCGGCCTCAGACAGAACAGTAGGTATGCAGGGAATGGGAACTGTGAGTGTGTGTGTGTGTGAGCGAGTGTGTGTGTGAGAGGAATATATGAAGAAACTCACCTTCTGCTTAATTTTACCAACAGCAATCTACGCGCACACACACACGGTCAGCATTGGCTGCACGCTAAAACCACAGACCGTCATAAATCTCCTCCACGTGGACTCTTTCACCTATTTGACCTCACACACACACGCACACACACACTCTCTAGAGGACACCATCCTCACTCAGCCCCTCAGGCAGGATGTATAAAACCCTGCTGAATTCCTTTCCAGTTAGGTCCAGCCCAAAGTGAGCTTTCTACACAGTAACTGCTGTGTCAAAGTGTGTGTGAGCGAGTGTGTGTGTGTGTGATGGTGTTAACATAACTGAGTGCTTCTGGGAATCCCTTTGTTTCTGTTGTGTTGTGTGTACATCTGCAGGGCACGTCTGACAAAAACCGTGCCCACGCCCCTTCCTATATGTTCTCCGATGCCTGTGGAATTTACCCACAATGCTCCGGCAGAGAAAACAAGAAGTGATGATTGCAGTAATTTTAACCCTGTGATGAATGTGCATCGTCCGGCCCGGTCCGGCTCTTTAAAAAGCCTGCCGACTGTATAAACACTGCTTTGTTTGAATAGGAAATCCCATTTGTCAGTTAATAATCTGGTTGTGAGGCCAGGCATTGCTGGAATACAGACGGCCTTACAATATGTTACGGTAAGTTAGAGTTTATCCAGTCAATATTGACTCAGTGAAGTAACACTGACAGAAAAAAAAAAAAAAAAAAAAAAAAGAAAAAAAAAAAAAAAACAACCAAAAAAAAAACAAAAAAAAAAAAAAAAAAAAAAATT
>JAJHUR010095332.1:0-14995 GCA_027495735.1 Lutjanus campechanus | reverse complement strand
TGCATGTGTAGGCCTGTATCTATGTGCATACAATATTATATGAAGGTATACATCCATATGCATGTTTGTATTTTATCTGCAGGCTCGCTACTTTAGTATACTGTACACACATGACATAATATGAATTAATTGAAGTTTAATTATTTTAAAAAATCTATCCGTATATGTAGACTTATTTTCTGTTTGCTCTGCAACATCAACTAATAAAAAGTTGTTCACATAAAAAATAAAAAATCACATGATCAAACTGGTGATTTACACTCCTATTTTTTATGCCTGATTAAATCATGTTTTGGTAAAAATCTGACAGAAATCTAGAAACACTTTCATAAAAAATAGATTTTAAAACAAAGATGGTTATAATAGCACATTTCTACACATATGTTATTGTATAGTTTTAGATTTTGAAGGCTTTTAACACATTTTTAAATGGTCTGAAGTTGTGAATTCTTGTCTGGGACAAGGCTGTTTTCTGACAGAGCAAGTTTAAAGCAAACCAAAACATTTCCTAATTAGATATATTTCATATATATTAAGTTGTGTTTTGATGAATGTTCTTTATAAAACATTTACCTGGAAATGTTTGGCTTGAGAGTAAAGTGCCACAAAACGGCAAACTAATTACAAAACTGATGCAACTCACCGCTGAAGAGAGTTACAGCTCCACTTGATCCAATCCAGTCACATATTTCATCCAAAACACATTATTACATCAATAAACACACACAGACTGCAGCCTGAGTTTGGACGCAGATAAAAGTGATTTCTTGGTCTTACTGGCAGCTGCAGTCGGACTTTTTGATTGACACCTGACTTGAGCCAATAGGAGCTTCCATGCCACATTATTATCCAAAGACAGTCCACACTGAAAGACAGCCAATTGGAACAGAAGGCTTCACTTTCTACAGCCAATGAAATCCCAAAAATAACAGTACACACTTTTTATATGTGAGTATAAAATGTATGTAAGTTTAAGTTGTTTGCTCTGAGTTGCTTTTTATATATAACTGCTTTTCCACAATTGTTTTGATGCCTTTATATGCACAAAGTGGAAATGGACACGTTGCATCCTGAGGAAGGACATAAATCACACACTTGGAAAATAACAAAGTAAGCTGGCAGACCCCAAAAGCCCAGCTCCTGAAAGATGAATGCAGTTTCTCCTGAATGAATAAAGGTTTCAATCATTAAATTCAATCATCTCTTTGTCTCGCTGATTTTTATTTCACATATACTCATCAGCTTCTTCCAAAAATAAACAACTGCTTTAGCCGTCCCACCATAACAGCACCCGTGAAAAGCAAAACTACAGCTGATAGCTTTTTAAATAAAACAGGATTCTCATATTTCCCCCACAAGCATTAAATCATACTTTGATACGGTTTGCTACAGTAAGAATTGCTGCGTTACGACGTGCAGAATCACATTCTGAAGATTCACTGGTTTACAGTTGGACATTAAGGCGAGTTTAAAGTTCACATTTCATAAAGAGAACTATATGTACACAAATAAAGTGACAGGTCATGTCAACAATCGATTTAAGCCCCATTTGTACTGAATTCATTTCTTCAGGAGAGGTGGGGAGACGGTTTTTCTGTGAACCTTTATTTTAAAGTTGATCTCTATTTCTTTTAGTGTAGCAAAATATAGATCTGGACAAACTTCAAAATGGCAGAAAAAAAGGTCTAGAAACAATGGATGGATGTGGCTTATATGGACAGATCAGGGCTCCTACACATTTCCCCTGTAGAAATATAGTTTTTTACACTTCTCACACTTAACAAAGAGGAAGTAAACTACTCTTGACATATTGAATCAATAACACAATATTTTGTAGTTCCTTTTAAAAGTAAAAACTGGAAATAAGTTGCAAAAAGTTGTTCATTTGCTGTATCCATGGAAACACCGATGAATGCAGCCATAAAGGTTTGGTTTTCTTTGATCTGGAAGAGAAAGATCCTGCACCCCGGAGGAAAATTTTGCCTGTAAAAGTCAGAATTTGTTGGTCTCTGGCACATGTGCACAAAGCCAAAGTAAAAATTAGGCTTCTTGTGATCAGAACTTTTGTAACTGAGAATCATTAAAACATGATTTGGGGCATCAGACAATAGCTTGCATGACAGGTTAATGGCAAAAACATACAAAAGCATTTTGAGACATTTCCTCACATGACGCAGGCCTGTTATCATGACAACATTGCTTGTTTTAGTGTGCGTTTGCAATGCATCATGGGGACGAGTCTGCTGTAATTCCTTCCTTCATTCGTTGGAAAATGCTACGCTCCAAATGCCAAATTTATTTTAAAAAATTCAGAATTTTATATTAAAAAACAAAAACAGAAATGGGGCAATAGTCTGTGAACACAAATATTTTTTCCATCCTCTTTTCTTTTGTCCGTACTTATCCAGACCCTGAACGTACTCAAATCAAATCCCACAGTTTTCCATACTGTGTAGGAACCCTGATAGACTATTCTGGACCAACAAAATCTGGGGGGAAAAAAAGTTTCTTTCTGAGATGTAAGGTCCAAAAGTTACAGGCTATAGCAGTTCCCTGTACAGACGACTGTAACTGGATTATTTTGATATTGATAAAAACTTAGAAATCTGATTAATCGCAGACGACTTCTGAAGCATCTTTAATTGATGATTTCTAAGCAGATTTAAGGAGGTTTGACTGTGATGGACATCAGAGACGTCACACTGAATGATATCATGTGTTTCATGTTCAGATTTGGATTTGTCCTGCTTAATGTCTGTACTCACTACAGACTAAATCCTGTCATTTCAACTCCCTCCACTCCAAATGGGGCTTTAGTCTTTCCATTGTTACTGTACTGACCTGTGTCCAAACTTAAAAGGTTCCCCGACCTCATAATCTGAGGGATTCAAGAGCATCTTACATGATCCTAAAAAAGAAACAAAAGCTCTGAAAGAAAGTACAGTGTGAAGACGTGGATGAAGTGAAGAGACTCGTCGTCCTCAGTTTTGGTCCTCAAAGTCTGCACTCATCTGGGAAGAGAAGAAGAAAAGGACAACAGGTTATTAAATTCAGTTGTGACTATTTTTCTTTTTTTTTTTAGTAGACAAAACGAACTACAGAGAAACCAAGTATAGAAAAGTTGTGCTGGGAACAGCAGACAGACCTTTATGTGCACCACATGCAGCTGACACAAAGTCATGCATCATTTCATATTAATATCAGGGCGGCAGCTTATTATTTCCCACAAACCAAGGAGACGCATCAAATCTGTACCTGATACACTTAAATCAGCAAATGATTCCTTCAAAAAATGACTGCAATGATTCATAAAAACAGGATCATTGCCTAAAGTTCACACCCATAATTAAATATACATTCATGCTTTAAAGGTGATGTGACATCATGAGATGTTAAACAAAAACTACTGTTAACTTGTGTTTCAACCAGGGGTGGAAGTAACTCATTACAAATACTCAAATGACTGTAATTAAGTTGTTTTTTGGGGGTACTTGTACTTTTATGATTAGATTTTCAAGTCTGTACTTTAACTGGTACTTAAGTATTCATTACACAATGTAATCCTCATAGTTACTTTTAAAATCATAGTTGAGTACCGAGTACAATTTGAGTTAATATCCAAATCTTTCATCTGCAGTTTAGTAACCAGTCAGGTGATCTGATCACTAACAGGCCAATGGGAACAAGGACACATGAAGGAAAACCTGAACACTGCAGCAGCACAGGTTTGGAGTGAGGATGTTAATGATTAATCATTAATCGATTAATCGCCGTTAAGAATTTAAACAATTAAAAATGGATTCATGGATATTTGATCAATAGTATAGAAATGTCACTGCAGCTCATTCGACGTTGTTTTGTCTGGCAGAGACATTTGTTAAATAAAGAAACTTAAACTGAAAATGACAAAAAAAAGGGAAAAAAAGGAAAAAAAGGCATCTTATAAATTATTAATGATTAATCAGTTGTTAGCAGTATCAACTATCGATCTATCGGTTAAGGAAAATGTACAAAATTCGCAAATTTGCAAAATTTGGAGAGGTGACAGTGACCACTGAGCAGAATTACTTTTCTAACACCAGTACTTTTACTTGTAATTAAGTAATATTTTAGTAATGTAACAGTACTTGTACTGAAGTACAGATTTTCAGTCCTCTTTCCACCACTGGTTTCCACCTAGACCCTGTTTTCCCATGTTTTTGTGCCTAAGTGACCGATGGGGTCAACAGTATTTTAAATTCATATGAGCCAAAATCACTGATATGATCCTTTTTTTAAACTATCACCTGAGACTGAACTAAACTCTGAGCGACGTGCTGCGTATGAGAAAGTTTCAATAAAAAGAAGCAGCTGTGTTCAGTACTGCATCATGTATTTCTTCCTATGTGGGTTGAATATTTGTTTCACAGTTTGATCATTTTTAGAGGCTCGTTTACACAAAGTGCATCAGTACGAATGTGTTATTAACAACTTAGTTGTTTAAAGGGATAGTTCACCCCAAAAATGAAAATTCAGTCAGGTCAGGTTTAGTTCTTTAGTCCACAAAACACTGCTGGAGTTTCACAGGAAAACAGTGCTGCAGGATCTCTCAAACAACAGAATAAAAACATTAAGTGCCTCCATACAGCTCGTCTGGTGTAATCCAAGCATGTTGGGGCTTTAGGAGACTTGGATTACACCAGACGAGCAGTATGGAGGCATTTTATGTTTTTATTCTGTTGATTTATGTCTGAAAACTGGTCACCAGTCACTTCCATTCCATTTGTGTGATACAAAACTAAACCTGACCTTCAATTGGACCTTCAACATTGATTTTTCATTTTTGGGTGAACTATCCCTTTAAGAGAGGGAAAAAGACTGTATCAGATTGTATCAGATATTCGGGGTTGTGGTATCTGTATCTTCATCTGTATCTGATATTAAAAGGTGTCAGTGAGCTGAGTGAAGGAGTGAGTCATCTCGGCTCCTTCTCATTATCCTGAAAACAGGAGTGTAGTTGTGGTGTTCGAGGAGGGTGAAAACTATGTCTTGTTAAGTCTGCAGCAGGTTTGAGTACAACACAGACAAAAGCTGCTCTCAAACCTGCTGCAAACTGTGCAAAGGGAGGCTGTTTCTCACATCAAGTTTCTGAAAAACGTTAATGGATTGTCACAATCTTGAAAAAAAACAAACAGTCGAAATCTTTTTTGCGTGGAAGCAAAGAGGGCTGGTGATAAACACTCCTTTTTGGGGTCTTGCCGGTGCTTGTACACAACATGAACACTGAGTCTTTGTTGTTATTTGATCATAAGTAGATTTATAACCCACTTTCCTGCATGCTTCCTTTTCCTTTTTAAAGACTGTGGTTGTGGGTGAGCTATGAAAAGGTGGACGTCGTCTGCATAAAGAGATACAGATACAGATATCTATGAATTTCTGGATATGATTAAATGCTCAGTGAGATGCTCTGATCTTCGGGATGCAGTGGAGGATAAATTAACGAACAGAGGGACTAAACTGTCCAGAGGGATTAAAATTTTATGCCAAGATGGAACAAATATAAAAAAAACAAAGATTGTGACAAATGGCACTATTTCATTTGGCACAGGACACGATATAAAAAGACTCAGAAGCAGAGTGGCTGGCTCTATTATTTAGATAAAAGACAAGATAAGAGTGATGAAGGAAGGGAACTTTCCAATGTGACAAGCGAACAAAACTCAGCATTGATTTAGAGTGAGATCAGTTTAACCAGAACTCTAACTAACACAGGAAAGTCAGCAGTGACATTGTAACCTGTTTTTCAGCTGTCTCACTCAATACGTGTCACTTTGACACAAAAACTTGGGAAAATACACACGTCATCCATTAAACGCGATCATGCAAAAAGCAACAAATGATAATTTTTGTGGAGGAAAAGCAACTACAGTTAGAAAAAACAAAGTGTAAAAGATGTGGTGAACTATTCAGTGCAGAGCAACAGGTTAAAGTTGCGTCTACCTCGGCAAAACCGTCAAATCCAGAAATCAGATTGTTGGCCTGAAAGCAGAGCGAGAAAGAAAAACACAAAGACAGACAGACAGACTTATTTGATCATTTATTTATTCCCCTCAGCTCTGACATTAAAGCATGATTCAGGACAGCAGCAGTGTGTCAACTCTCTGCACGAGGTGTTACTCACCACGGCGTCGATGTCTCTGGGACTGACGTACTGCGCAAGAGCCTTGTAGTCGTCAGGAGACATCGGCATCATGTTGTCCTGCAGTCTGGACGGATGTCTGGACCAAAGGTACAGAAAAAAATACCTACGTTAACTCTGATCCATCAATCAATCAATCAATCAACGACTAAATCTATCACGTTAGGATCATAAATGTGTTTCAGTGACTGATGCTCACACTTCTGAGACGGATATGAGCTCCGTCTTCATGTAGCCTGTCCTCGCCGGGTTCTCCACGTCCATGGGCTCTGGAGCTGCAGGTCATTTAACAGAAACAGACTGTTTCTATAGTAACCACATTCAGAGTCTTTATTTAAGCCAAAGTAGTTATTATAATACTTTAATAATAGTTCAGGTAAAAGTACAGTAGTGTTGTGTGAATTATTTTTACTAGTACAGCTGCTACTAAAGATTATTTTCACTGTCGATTAATCTCAGTTATTCTTTTGATTACTTGATTAGTTGTTTGATTTAGAAAATGTCAGAAAATAGTTAAAAAGTGTTTCCCAAAGTCCAAGATGACGTCCTCAAACATCTTGTTTTAGATATTCAGTTTACTGTCAGAGGGGAGCAAAGAAACCTGAAAATATTCACATTTAAGAAACTGAAATCAGAGAATCTTGTATTTTTTCTTAAGAAATAATAATAATAATAATAATAATATAGTTATTATTCTTCATGTCTGCCACTGGGTCCGATTCTTCTGAAAATCAGATGAAACGAGCCTGTGTTTACATTTCTGTAGTCAAACTTACAGTGAACAGTTCTTGAGAAGCAGGAGGAGATTTTTCTTTAGATTTGATGTAGATGATGGTTATTAAGGTGGAAACACAGGGGCTCCAGAATCAACAAAATATCAAAGTTAAAATACTCAATAAGCAGATTCTTTGCATTGAACATCATGAAAATGCAAGCACTCTATTACTGTACTTGAGTAAATGTACTTGGTGCAGGTGTGTGACTTACTCTCTGAGGGTTTGGGGTAGTATTTCCCGAAGGCCTTGTCTTTTGGGATGTTGGGGTAGAGGAAGCGGAGCGGGTTCTCGGGGATGTTTTCGGCAGCCATCACCTTGTAGGTGCGGATGATGTCGGGCAGGGAGACGGCGGTCAGCTCCTTCTTGGTGTACGGCTCCACAGAGTGGAAGACCGGCTTGTCTGGGTTCCAAAATGACAGATATCACAAACTCAAGTTCAAATAGTGGAAAAATTCAAGAGACTGGCGCTGCTTTTTGGACGTTCTACTGAAAGAAACGTAGGGTAAAATAACATTTCAAGCTGACATGAGCGACTGATCCTGTGCTCACCGTGGACGTCGTGTTCGATCCAGGTGAAGGTGATGGCTCCCTCTCTGCTGCTCTCACTGAACCTGAGCAGGAAGGTCCCGGGACACTTGTCGCTCAGCAGAGCCTTCTCCCTCTCCTTACTGATGAAGCCCATGATGGAGCTGCACATGGAGGAAAAAGACATTCACAGATCCACTCTGGACCTCTCAGAAATGGTCATCACTCGCTCTGAAAAAAAAAACAGTGCTCACCCGTCGTTCCACAGGGGAAGCAGGTGTCTTTTGATCACGTCCAGGATTCCTTCGATCCACAGCCAGAAGGGAAAAGCTTTCTCATTGGCACTTTGCTGCAGGACAAACGACACAGATGTTTAGTTGAGCAAACATGCACTAACTGTACAGATACCACCTCTGAAAAAAGCAAAACAAATGCATTTAGATTGAGAAATAGCACCATCCAGACACAAGATAATTCAAAGTGCTTTAGATAGAAATACATTAAAATAAAATGTTTTAAAAGAATAGAATTCATATAAATTTGTACAAAATCACACACATTGTCAAAACCTGGCTGACTGAGTCTCACCTTACAGAACTTGGTCCAGGGGATATGTCCCTCTGGGTTCCTCTGAGCTTTGGCTCCTGCAGAGAAACATTCAGGTTTACATTAAACAGGCCTGCAGCAGTCAGAGGGCTTTATTTTGCTTTTTGTTGCGTTTCTTTTTTTGTGTGTATGTGTGTGTTTGTTTGTACCCAGCAGTTTGTCGGCCAGCATGTTGAGCTGCTCCTGGTTCAGGCCTCGCTTGGTGACGGAGGAGAACTGCCAGCTGAGGACCTCCGACAGCTGAGACCACTTCGCTGGAGGAGGGGTGAGGAAGAACTTCAGGTTCTGGAGATGACGAGAGAAAAGAAACGTAAACACACCTGACTGATACTGGATCTTTGACATCAATACAGATATTTGAGATTTACAAAAGAAAAATCACATATTTATCCATCGATTTTTACATAAACAAGTGACACATAGAAACATTTGCAACAACTTTAATTTTACTTCTATAAATATATATAATTTTTTGATTGATGATTGTGATATCATTCCATACATGTTCTACAGATGTTGTGATATCTTTAGCTCACCTTGGGCTCAGTGGTCAGCATGTTGTACCACAGGATGGAGGCCCAGCCGCTGGGCAGCTGACACACGTTAGAGATGACCACAACAGGCAGAGACATGGCCTGCAACGACAACAACAACAACAAAAACACATGTAAACAACAAGATGTAAACAATAATAACATGTAAACAAAAAGATGTAAATGACGATAATATGTAAACAATAACGTGTAAAAAAACAACATATAAACAGAATTTAAACAAGAACGGCATGTAAAAAACAGAATTTGAACATTAACAACATGCAAACAACAACATTTAAATGACAACAACATGCAAATAACAATGACATTTAAAGAACACGTAAACAACATGTCACAACAACAACAACATGTAAACAACAAAAGGAAATAATCAAAGTGACAGAGTAAGTGACAAGTTGATCTGCAGACTGTACGAGTGTAGGGCTGCAACTAACGATTATTTGTTTTATCATCAGTTCATCTATCGATCATTTTCCTGATTAATCCATCATTAATTGATTAGCGGTTTGGTTTGTGAAATGTCAGTAAATGTTGAAAAATGCTGATCACTGTTTTCCAAAGTCCAAGCTGACGTCCTCAAATGTCTTGTTATGTCCAAAACACAAAGATATTCAGTTTACTGTCACATGAGGACGAAAGAAACCAGAAAATATTCACATTTGAGGATCTGAAATAACAGAATTTGGACATTTTTTATTTAAAAAACGATTCAAAACCATTAATCGATTATAAAAAATAGTTTGAGATTAATTTGATAATAATTAATAGTTGCCGCTCTGCGTGAGTGTTTCACGGTTGAGTGAATCGTCTCCCATGACACACACAAGTTATAATCTTTGTGTTTGTGCGAGTTTCTCACCTCCAGTTTGATGTTGAGTCCCGACTGGTTGAGCTGCAGCTCGGACTCGAAGCTGAGCGAGTGAAGCTCCTCAGTGACGATCAGAGGACCCTGAACACACAAACACAGACACACACATTCAGCTCACACAAAACTACAAAACACATGATGAAAACTACAAAAAAAATCTTTTTTATCTTGGATGACAGGTTAAATATCTTGGTGTAAGTATTCTCTTCACAGTGTCGTCACTTACTTCATTTGTTCGGTTTCCGGCTACTTTCTGTTCTTTCAGTTGCTGCAGGGAGAACAAGAACAGTTAGAGAAACACAAAAGTTTCAATTTCAAACCAAACAACTTGTTTTTTGGTCCATCAGGTTTTCATTCTGTGCAGCTCTGAAAAATCAGTGCCATGTGTCTGTTTTGTCCTGTAAATAAATTCCTCCCTAAAAACTCTCTCATTAAAACCACCACAGTTGCCTGCTTCATTTTATTGAGGAATAAAAGAGCAAATCTCAGATAAAAAACATACTGAAATATCTAAAACGAATCAGTCGTCTCACCAAATGTCTGAACTCTGCTGCCAGGCTGCCGTTCGACTCCTCCATGTTCATAACTTTGGTGTTTGTTCCCAAAATGTTGAACTTCCGGAACCTGACAACAGACACAACATCAACAAATCCAGCCAATCAAAAGTCAAACATTAATTGACACATAATAATATCAGTGGAAGAGTCAGAATTTGATGTTTGATGTTGGTTGTATTACTTTAATTGCAGGATTAAATAATGTTTTTGTGACTCACCCTTTTTTCTCTGTAACATCTCTGAGGAAAAACAGAAGAAGATTCATTTAAGAACATGTTCAAACACACGCAGGTATCAGCAGTTTGCAGCAGGTAAAAGACTCACTTATCAAACACAGCCTTGACTTTGAGCTGGTAGTTAAACTCCTGCAGCTTCACCAGAAACCTGAATAGAAACAAATGTCAGTTACTGTGAAACAGGATGTTGACACAGATCTGCAGATCTGTTTGATCTGGTTCTTCTTTTTCAACAGAGCATGATTTTTTGTCTTTGCACTCTTTACTTTTGTGACATGATTTCTGCTTTTATAATTTTGGTTCTCAACATTTTATCTGGTCGCTCTTTACAGAAAGAACACAACATGTGTAAATAATAAGATTAGCTGCATTTCCTCCAGAGCAGAACACATTCAGCTGTGTGTACTTTTTTGTTTCTTACCGGAGTTTCACAGTGAACTGAACGCCTGTTTTCAGAACGAGTGGCCTTTGTGGGTGGGTTGGCATGCAGGGCTGCCTCTCTACAACCAGGGAGCTACACACACACACAAACAGACACACACACACGGTCCATTATTGATTGGTAATTAATTCCAAGACTACTATTAATTTTCAGTTAAAGTTTGAGTCATTCAACAGTGGGAGATTTATTGGTGATCCTAATTGGTGATCATTGATGAGGAGATCAAGAATTTGCGTGTCAGGGTTCCTCACTTGGAGAGGAGGTTCTTGAGGAGATCGAGGGCTCGGGCCTCCAGGTAACTTTTCTTCTGTGTGATGGGGTCGCTGTCGTAGGTGAATTTCTGCTCCAACTCCTGCAGCTTCTTCAGGTGCTGACGGACCTGCTGGAGACTCTCTGCTACTGCTGTGAACCTGCAGGGGGAGGAGGGGGAGGAGGGGGAGGAGGAGAGGTGGAGGAGGAGAGGTGGTGGTGGAGGAGGAGGAGGAGAGGAGGAGGAGGGGAGGAGATGAGAGGAGGATGAGAGAAGAGGAGGGAGGGCAGGAGGAGCAGGAGGAGGAGAAGGAGAGAGTAGGAGGAGGAGGACAAGAAGCAGGAATAAAAAGAAGGAAAAGAAGAATAGAGGAGGAGTACAGGGGAGGAGGATGAAGAAGAAGAAGAAGAAAAAGAATAGGAGAGGAGGCAAAAGAAGACAAAGATGAAAGGGAGGAGGATGAGGAGAGGAAGACAAAGAAGAAGGAAGAGGGAGAAAAAAGATGAGAGGAGAAGAAGAGAAGGAGAGGAGGAGGACAAAGAAGAAGATGAAGAGGAAAAGGATGAGCAGGAAGATGAAAAAAGAAAAGAAAGGAGAGGGGGAGGAGGAGGAAGAAGAAGAAGAGAATTGTCATTGTCTGTTGCTGTTTTGTTTGTTTGTTTGTTTGTTTGTTTGTTGTATGACAGACTCAGGATAAGTCACCAGTTCTGCAGCTGGTCCACGCAGGCGTTGGGCGGTCCTCCGATACAGGCGATCTGCTGCCGCTGCTTCCACTCAGGCAGCTCCTCTGAGATCAGGTCTGACAGCAACGCCTGAGTGACGTTCAGGAGGTCGGTGAGCTGAGTCACCACATCCTGACAGACAGACACAGACGAACAAACATTCAGTTTGATGTCAGAACAATGACAGTGTCCAAAAAAACTCTTCTTTATAAGAATCACTGACCTCAGTTCACATCTACAAGATAAAATCCTTGAAAAAATCTCTTAAACATGTTTAATCTCTCATCTGTTTTTATCACGTCTTTGCTCCTTCTGTTTCGAGACGTCCCCGGTGTGTTTACAAAGTCCTGGATTCACTTTTCAGACAGGTGTCTGTCTGCTCACCTGTCGTTTGGCTTTCAGCTCAAAGCACATCCTCCCAACTGTCATCTTCTCTTTCTCCAGCTCCTTCGGTGTCATCCCGTTCATCTCATTCTCTGCACAAACACAAAGAAACACTTACAGACTCACAAACTACATTTTACACATCATTTATTACACTCTAAGAAATAAGTGAAGAATAAGAGAATAACTCTTTTTGGTTCCTGTTATACCTTTTTATAAAGGTCCCACTTGGAACCCTTTCAGAGAGTTCTACCTAGAACCTGGCATATGTGGTTATACCTGGGACCATCTGTAAAAGGTTCCACCCCAAAACCCCCTCTGGATAGAACCCCCATCTGGGAGTTCTACCCAGAATCTTTCCACACTCTAAGGGTGTTAACAAAAAACCAAGGATTTTATCTAGAACACACCCACAGGGTTCTATTGAGATCATTTTTATATTCCAGTGGTCATCTAGAACCCTTCAATATTCCAAGGGTTTTATCAAGAATACACTCAGGCGGTTCTACCAAGAACCTTTTTATATTCCAATGGTTTCATCTAGAACCTACCCAGTGTGTTCTCCCGAAAACCTTTCTATATTCCAAGGGTTTTATCTAGAACCTATCAAGTGGTTCTACTGAAAATCTTTTTAACTACCCAGAGGGTGCTCTACTACTTTTTTATATTCCAGAGGTTTTATTTAGAGCACACTAATGGGGTTCTACCGAGAGCTCTAACATATTATAGTACAAAGAACCCTTGATGAAAGAGTTCTTCAAGGATTTCAACGATCTTTCACCCTTTGGATGAAAAGGGTTCCTATTGGAGCCCTTGGTCTTAAAAGGAACCATGGATGAATCCTTTCTACAAAAAAAAGGGTTCTTAAGAAGCAAACAGGTCTGGGTAGAAGCTCAGCTTTTCAGTTCTCTTTTGTTCTGAAACCCTTACTTCTAAGAGTGCACTGTGAGATAACACAGAATGAAGTGAATGAATTATAACAAACCTTAAGAAAACACAAAATATTTAGAAGACCAGAACATTTTTCTCACCTCTGTTCTTCAGCGTGTTGATTTTGAAGTCGTACTCATCCTGCAGGTCTTCGAGGTTCTTTATGTTCTGATCCGCGACCTGAAGAAGGAGAAGAACAAATCGGATCATTTTAGCAGCGTGATGTCAGTCAGACCTGAAGTCTCATCCTCAGGTTCATCGTGTCAAGGTAAAAGAAAAACGCTGTGATCAGTTCCATGTTCTCTCACCTGGACTCTGTCTTTCATCTCCTTCACCTTGTTGTCCAGCTTCTGTTTCTCCACCACCATGGCCGACACCGTCCCCTCACCCTCCGGCTGCACACGGGAACAAAACACTCCACTTCACTTTGGGACAATTCACTGTGTTGAGTTTAAAGTAAGCTGTTGATTTCAGCTCCATTAAAATCCAAAGTAAAGATGAATTTATTATGCATTTATTTGATGTAAACTTTATTGTGTTCTTCTCTGTAGACAAAGTTCACATTTTTGTGTGTGCACATATTAAAAGTCTGTCTTGATAGTTTATTATAACTGATTGGAAGCAGAGCTGTACAATTAATCTAAATTTTACAGAAATCGTGATATGGCTTTCTGCAATTTCCAAATTACAGGAGGTGTAACATTTGTTAAAGGCAAAAAAGTCAAAACAGTTTAAAATGAATGAATGTGGTGAGGCAGACGTGTCCTGTCCTACACATCAGATTTTACAGACTTATCAAAAATATCTTCACGTTTTTCAATCAAAATAAGAATAATGATGTAAAAATTATCATTACTTCTAATATTGCAAATCATATCACAATTGCAAAATAATCTAATCTATATTTCAGAATCGTTCAGCTCTAATTGGTAGTTCATCAGTGTTTAATATTTTATCTATATTAATGCCAAAACACAGAGACATTCTCAGGAAAACTAGAATTAGAAACTAGAACCTTTTAGGGATGTGGTGGGGATTTTAAACACTAAAATAATTAATTAATTAATTAATTAAATAATGTTTTCTAAAGAACCAAATCTGTCATCCTGAATTACAGGAAAATGTCTTTTTAAAATGATGATCAGAAACTTGTGGCCCGTTGCACCAGCTATATATGAGCTCTCTTTCAAGCTTAGGGTGTGAAATCCACACTAGATGTTCAAACTAGTTTCACAGTAAAGCTGTATCTCTGGTTCAGTGCCATTTGGTCTTGGAAATAAGCAGGGACGTCCCTGAAAAAGACGTCGTCCGGACGGCAGCATATGTTGCTCCGAAACCTGTATGGTGCCTTCACTGATGTGATCGTTTATCAGTTTGGACATTAAATATCTTTATATTTGTACTGTATTCAATCAAATACATGTTGAAAAGTATTTGCAAATCATTGCATTCTGCATTTAGTTACGTTTTACACATAAAAAAAATATGTAAATAATAAATAATAAAAACAGTGCTTTGACCATTTCACTTAATATAATAAAATAATTCAAATATTTACAATGCATGGATGTTTTTTTTCTGTCCATATTATCACAGAAATAAAAGCTGTGTAAAAAGGTGCAGGTTTTACCTCGGTACTCTTTGCAATGGCGAGGATCTTCTGCTCCTCCTTCAGGTTTCTGGAGATGATCATGGCCATGTGGACCGGGTCCTCCTGGAACCGATCCTGGACAGACAATCACTTCAAATTCAGCACCAAAATTGGAAAGAACACCTACACGCTGCACAGAGAATAAAGTCCGCGCTCTGACCTGCAGGTTCCTCTTGATCTTGCGAATGTTGTGCTGCAGCAGGAAATTGTTCTCCAAGGCGAAGCGGCTGTGTTGGTCGTCCAGCTGAGCCAGGAGGTCGTGGAAGCGGACTGTGGCCAGAGAGTCCTGCATCGCAACCGTGTCCCTGAGGAG